>JAXCGZ010009691.1:57500-96136 GCA_037179515.1 Halocaridina rubra | reverse complement strand
ATACCCCGTCCCAAAAATGAATACTCAGTCTTCCCAAATTTTTCCATTTTCTCTTTTCGAGTACTGTGCAGGGGGTCCCAGTATAAATTCGTTTCGTATAAAGTAATTCTGCTGTTACGTTGAAGGCCAATAAATAATTAATAATTTATTAGTAAATTAAGTTTTCGCCCTACCTGACTAGTGCAGTAAATTCAAACCGTACACGAACAGTTTGTGAGCCTGGCAGAAGAATAGTCACATGGCATTGTTGTATACGTATATACTGTATAAAGTTAATCTTTTTATCTATTTATTTGTTTAGGTATTTGGTTATTTGAAGGAAGTAGACTTAATTTATTTACATAATTACCAAATATATAGCCATAAATACGATCTCTATTCGAAAAAGTATGTTGAGGTTGGCAGAAGAAAAGTCACAAGGCATTGTTATACTGTATACATATATACTGTATCAAGTTAATGGTTTTATTTATTTAGTTGTTTATGTGTTTAATATTTGGTTATTTGAAAGAATTAGACTTAAGTTAATTATAAAATAGCCAAATAAATATCCTTAAATACGATCTTTCTTATACGTATATACTGTATAAAGTTAATGGTTTTATTTATTTATTTGTTTATGTATTTAGGTATTTGAAGGAACTGGACTTAACTTATTTACAAAATTACTAAAAACATAGTGGCAAATACGATATTTCCTATATGAAAAATGGCAATGAGGTTGGCAGAAGAATAGTCACACAACATTCTTGTATACGTATATACAGTACTGTATCACGTTAATGGTTTTATTTATTTATTTGGTTATGTATTTGATTATTTCAAGGATTTGGACTTTAATCGTTTTTAAAAATTATCAAATACATAGCCGTCAATATGGTCTTTATGTGAAAAAGTTTGTTGGAGTTGGCAGAAGAATAGTCACAAGATATTGTTGTACATGCATATATCAGGTTAATGGTTTTATTTATTCATTTATTTATGTACTGTACTGTACTTGGTTATTTTAAGGAATTAAATTTAATTCATTTACAAAATTACCATATATAAATTTTGGAGGAAGAGATAACCCAAAAGGACAGCACTATAAGAGCAATAAGAACGCATTTTCAAGAGAAGTGCCGTTGTAAAGGCTGTGTTTCTCACTCTCTCATCTGCCATACTGTTTATCATGATCATTCACTGTGGATGCATATTTTCAACATCATGATGTTGTAAGTGCTTTGGCTGAATGACCAGCATCGATGGCTCATCTCAGTGAGCCTCCTGCTGATTTACGAGAGAGCAAATAGATACTTTAATGCCGGAAAAATGGGAAAGGGGAGAAGAAGAAGCATCACCCACTTGTTCTTGTGCTCATTCACTAATGTTAAGCTGTTTGACCCTAAGTTGGATATGGGGCCTGAAGTTATTCAGTTATCCAGATGCAAGTCAACCACAGTAGTAAAGGTGAGCAATACTGCATAGTGTAGTTTTACTATTTTTATGTCATATATTAAGAGCTAAGAATATTTTTATGTTTTAAAGTATTTATTTTTAGCATTACTGGGTAACCTAGGTTCGAATTATGGGTGTGTTCTTAATTAAGTCAAAATTCATGTTAAGTCAGCTGCTAGGAACGAAACTCTGACAATAAATGGAGATCCCCCTGTATTTGAAATTTTAAGGGTTACTTCCAGCTATTTACTAGAACGTCGTTCCGAACTACGTCGTTTCGCCGTTACGTTAGACGCCAATAAATAATTAATAAATTATTAATAAATCAATTTCTTTACCTAACTGGTCAGCTGTATTCGTATTTATCAGGTTAAAAGCTTTATTTATTCATTTTTTTTATATATTTGTTTATATTAAATTAAAAAAAAATACAAAATATGCAGCCATAAATACGATTTTATTCAAAATATTTTGTTGAGCGTTTCATAAGAATACGGATGTCATGCGTCATTAGAAGAAGAACCACCACTCAGTTTACTCTCACCCGCCATTTTGTTTCTCATGTTCATCTACTCTCTTGTTGGTATTGCTCGTGTTCGCTTGTTATTTACATTACTATGTCTCCCAGGTGTAGTGGTGATAGCTCTGATGGCAGTGCTACAAAAAAATAAATGCCATCACCATGGATTAAACTTGAAATAGTAAAACACTCGGAAAAGGGAGTGAAAGTGAAGAGTTAGTGGCCAATAGGGGTTGGTTTAATCATTTTAAGAGTCATGCTAATTTGCATAACCTTAGGGTGCAAGGTGAAGTTGCTAGCAAAAGAGTTTCCCAGTTTGTTAGCAGAAATAATTAGGGAGGGGGGTTACCATCCCTTGAAATGCCCCTTCCAGTGTGCAAGCAAATCACACGAGTAAAGGTAAATAATATTGTACAATATACTGTACTGTAGTGTAATTTTACTAATTTTATATTTTAGGGTACACAAGTAAAGGTAGGCAATACTGTTTAGTTTTACAATTTTTATGTCATAGATTAAGAACTATGTTTTAGATGATCTATTTCTAACATTGTCTGGGGTCCTATGTTCCAATTTAGGTCTTTTCCAACTTGCGCCAAACTCAGACTTAAGTCAGCTGTAAGGAACGGAACCCTGATGTTAAATGGGGACCCCCTGTATTTGTTATTTCCTCCTAAAAGTTTCATGCTGGCTAGCAGCTGAATTATTCTGAAACTGTAAGGCCCTTCAAATGGTACTTGATATTACAACTCTCAGTATAGTGATCTTCTGTCTTGATTCCTAAGCAGCCTGGAAATCTCTCTAATCTTCTTAATGTATCTTTGGTTTTTTAGTCCACTCCAAGACTTTTTTTAAATAATATGATTACTCTCATAATATATTTTTATACTGTATCTGAGTGGACCTTTTCTTATGGCAATCATTTAATATAAGGAAGCTAATAATTTTTCTATACTTGTCTGCTTGGTAGGCTGTTGATTGTCAATAGGTGTTCTTGGGCAACTATACCTTGATGTAAAACTAGGTGGTCATAGGATAAGCCTTTAAACCAACAGTTGCAGGTGATCTTCGCACATATGCATTTAGGGAGCTCTTGTTTGTATGCTCATGGATATCAATTTATTATTCTGAATGGCCCTTATTGCTTACTGGGGCATCTTTAACACAATGTATTACTGTCTCAACAATCATATTATTACAGAATATTTTAGTCTTATTGGTAACATTTGATCGCTATGATTATTTGTGATTTTTTCTATCTGGCTGCAGTTGGATTGGTAGTCCGGCTTTATGAGGTAAAATTGTTTCCATGCCTCTGTTATCATGGCAGTTCCTTTTTCCTTTGGCAGGTTTTTCAGATATGAAGCTCATCAAGTTTCTTTAAAAATACACTAATTCTCTTCTTTATGTTCTATTTCTTAAATACAGCTAAGAACATCAGCTTCAGTTAAAAATGTTTGAGGAAAAAGATTTAACTCTGAGGAAAAAATTAGAGTATCTGACATTAGGCTCTAAATATCTCACAACCTCACTACCATGTTTTTTCTTTGGATGACATAATACTTTTTCTTTGCAAACCAAAGGAAACATGTAATTTAAAAAAATAGAATATTATATATAAAACGGGACAGGTAAGGGGTAAAGACTAAACATTAAAAATCCAGAGTTCCAACAGCAGAATATATATTACTCTTCAATAAGGAAGAAGAGCCACATGGGACCCCATAAAAAATTATGAAAACAGTTATGAAACCAATTCGACCCTCACAAAAAGATACCTGTTCAAGGTTTTGATTAGCTCCCTCTGGACCAATAGGAATAATAAGTCTTCCACCTGGAGCTAATTGATCAACAAGTGCCTGAGGCAGAGTGGGGGCAGCAGCACCAACATGAATGGCATTATAAGGCTGTTCATCCTGATGTCCCAATCGTCCATCACCAACTACAAGTATTATATAAAACACATGTGTTACAAGCAATATAAAACTATGAACGACTTTTTTTAGGGGTGATAAAAATTTACTAACTATTCAATTATAATTGTTACGATTAGAAAAATACACACACAGTTTGCTGAATAAGCATGAATTGCATATGCTAGTATTGCAGCAAAATGAGTAACAAATTTCGATATTTCATGTCTGAGCTAAATCCTTTTGCAACTTAACATAGATTTTAAAAAATGTACAGCATATTCAATAATGTAAACAGCTGTTATACTGAAAAGCATATAATATGATAAAATAAGTTCATTTAAAGAGATATATAGCATTACATACCAACTAATTTGACTGTCTTTGAAGAGAGCAGTTCGGGACTGTCTTTTTGAATATTTTCTTGAGAAAATTTTATCAATTCATTGATATGATCAATTCCAACAGCAACACCTGTTTCCCCAACCTAGAGCAAAAGAAAGATGGAAATACTTTTCTTATTACTTTTACAACAGTTTGACTATAATAAGAATAAACCAATTGAGGAAAAGTTTAAAGCTAAATATATGTCTTCAAAATGTCTGAAAATATAACATCAATTGTTCATCCCTAAATTCTCCTTTTAATAATGCTTACACAAATCAAAATACTGTATCTTTTGGTATAACACCTTGTAGCGTGGCAAAACTTCAAAAACAATTCATGTGTGGCATGCATCATTATGAGACAAATAAAAAGTGTATTGTTACAATTAGTGCACCCTAATGGTAACTAAAGATATTGGGAGAGAAAATAATTAAAAATTAGCTTCAATTTCTTGAAACACTCACATTAACAAATTTAGCACTGTTAGTGTTAGATACATCATATCTTTCATTGCATCGGTTAATGTCACAACACTCCTCATTCAATAGAGGGTGGACACAGACATGATGCTGGAGAATAAGGCTAGCTACTCTTCCTTGCACCCAGTGGTGGGATTGAACTTGCACTTGTCATTACCCATCTTTCTCACTCTACTACTAAACAATTAAACCTATTCTGTAGCATGATAAGAATAAAGATTATATACATATTACAATATGGGTTGAGCAGAAGTGTGTAAAGCTTACCATGTGTCCCATACAGGCTGTCAGATATCCACTCCCAGATCCAACATCCAAGGCCCTATTACCTTTTTTCAAATGGTTGCTGAGAAGCTCTAAAGCATGTGCATGCTTAAATAAAAAAAAACAAGATTGATAAAACACAATAATTCACAATATTATTCTTCTATTACTGACATACTATTTCCTTATATCATTGAGTTTCAAGACAACTCCCCAAACCATCTTACCATATGGGGTGCACTAATGGTAACTCCATAACCAATCCCTTGTGGAGAGTCCATATAAGGATTGTGTTTTGAGTAGAGGCCCCGATCAACCCTCAACATGACTCGTTCAACTTCAGGGGAACGTATAATCTGATTAGCTGTAAAGGGAAAATAACAAAATCTGACTTTCTGTTAAGTGCAGCAGAAAAAATAGAATCAAGAAGGGCCCTAATATATGCATGCTTAAGAATAACCAATATATATATATACAGTGCTGTTTGACACATGTATATATTAAAGGCTATTCTCAGAGCATTATAATTAGAACATAAATTCTTTAAATAGGGCATGAAATACAAAGGGAGATACTGTATATAAAAGATACTAATTTGGTAATCAACTAATATCAAGATGCTATTTGCATTTTCTTGTAAATACCTTTAAGGTGTCTGACCATATCAGCATTGTCCCTTCCATGAGATCTCCAAGCCATACTTGCACGAGGTTGAAATTGTAAATAAACACCAGCCACAAGAATCAGTCGCAATGTTTTTGGAGCTTGCATTGATCTGTGCAAATACAAGAGTTACAACTACATGTACAATGATAAGCCAATAACAATACATGAACTAAGGTTGCATTCCAGACTTCCCCATCACGGATGTGCATACATACGTACAAGGGGAATTTCATATAACTCTTACTTTTAGTTGTAAATAGACTATTATGAATACCTTTAAATATGAACATTAAGTTCCAGGGTTGGAATAAAATACGATTTTTTTTTTATGAAAATAATTTTTTTTTGTTTTATTAAAATCAATTTTTTTTAATATAATAAATTTTTTCTACTTTCTTTAATTTCACGCATTTATTCATTCATATTTAATTGCTATACAATATTGCATTTTTTTTTTTGCATTGTGTTTAAACCCTTTCTCGTAATATGTAAAAAGGCTTTCTCTGTCAAGACTCCTTGTATTTCTTTTTTGCAGCTCTTACACTTAGTACGATAATCCTTTCCCTTTGCAATTCTCTCGAAGGAAATCCATACTGGGTCTTTTTTTTCTACCAGCTGCAGACATGATGGCAGCATAACCAGTGCCTGTACTTGCTTGCTTACAAGTCACAAATGGTCTGCCACCCACTCAGTTATGTTGGGAACCTGGGCACGTGTCATAGTTGTCAACTAGTTATTTCAAATATTGGAAAACAGTAATAAACGACAAGGAATTCTTGGTAACAAATGCAGGCTGAGCATGCAAGTAATGTCTTTTTAGGCATAAACCTACAATAGGAAAGAGAATAACAGAGAGTACCAGTAAAATGCTCCAGTAAATTTACCAATTTGACATTTTTCCTAGATACGGCTTTGAGAATAGTTGCCAACTAGAACCTTTGTTAAAAAGATGTAACGGTATTGTTTTAGTAAAACCACAGCAATCATTTATAAATACACCATATTATGGGGTAATAATGAATAATGCAGGCTGAATACAAAATATCTTAATCACAGATACAGTATACATAAATATTACAACTACAAGTATGTGATTTTTATGTGATTATAATCGATTATAATCACATGATAAAAATAATTCTATTTTAATCATGCCAACCCTGACAATAACACTTTTCCTTGCCAATAGAGGAAAGAATACTGTATATCATTTTGACACATGAATAACATGTCTAACTTCTTGCTATGATATTTTACTCATTACTCTTGCATCTAAGTATTTGTATCCAAATATCACAGTATATTAGTTTTAGTAAATAATTTTGCTGTCTTTCTAATTAGCTTAAAAACATACTTTAATGAACGGACAGAGGTAAAACAAAGAGCTTGTTCTAAATAAAGTTTAAATATAAATTTCCATTCTTACAGTAATCACAAAAATTTAATCTGTCACTTGTCTTCAAAACATTAGTCTTGCACACCATTAAATCTAAAATAATAATCAAGTACTTTTATGGATAGCTAAAATCCAAAACTGCTTAACATCTTCAATTTATTATATCTGTCATAATTTTGTGAAATAAATAAAAATTAAAAAGTAGGTAAGACAACATGAACATATAGAGTTAATTTCAAATAATCATATTTACAAAAAAATATATATTCAAAATAAGGAATTAAAGCTGATACTCCCCATATTATAACTCCTCCTGTTACCTATGAGTAGCAGCATGACACAGGATGAGTAAGTCTTATTAGCTATATTTAGCAAGATTTCATTTAATGATTATCACACTGTAACTGAAGCTTTTCTAAATACCAAATACTAACAGTTAAGTATACAGAAAAAAATGAGATCACAAAAAGTTTACTGGGTGCTCCTGGAGTGTGTTATTTACTAAGTAGGTAATCTGAAAAACACAATAACAGCACAAATTTACTGAATCAATGCAAAAAAAAAAATAATAATAATAAAAAACTGAATATATAAAATTAAAATATATATGAAATGAAAAAGAAAATGAAAATATGAGATGACCCAATTTTTAAGAGGTGAAATAGGACTCTAGCAGCACCAATCAAACTTTATATATAGTAAAACTAAGTTATTATCAGCCTTGGCAAAAATTTGGGTATGTTTGCTTCTGCTAACTGTGTATGTTTTGACTCGGTCACCAACTTGTATGCATGCTGACAAATATATGCGGTCTGTATTTTTTGAAAATTCCCAAGTAGAGATGACAAAAATCCACATTCAGTTTACGTATTATTTTTTCCGAGATATTATGTTTACTGTATTGTGACAGTTATCAACATGCTTATTTATTACTGTTTGATACCGAGTTTCAAAAGTATTACATCACCTAATGGATGTCACAGTGTAGGCTAACAAAAAAGAGGATGAGCAATTGGAGGAAATTCATGAGGTGCAATGGAAAGGAGGGGTCATTAGATCAGATAGGTTAGAGTAAAGAGAGTGTCTGGGGGCTGAATGTCTAGAGCATTTTATTTTTAAAATATTGTATAAGGTTAGGTTGGATTGTTGCTGTCGCTGTTGTTGTTGTTCCTTATGCTGCCTGGTTGAAAAGCCTCGAGTCCCTAAGGAAGATCACTGCCGATCCTGGGCTTTTCTCCAGAGTCCTCAAGTGTGTATGAAGTGTTGGAGGCATATGTGACAGTGTGCAGACCACTGGAGAGTCATTTCTTGGTATAAAAACAAATTGTCTTATTGTGTTTGTTGTTTTGAGATGAGGTAATCGCCAGGTTATCAAAGCTTCTCCCAAGGTTCTCATGCCCTATGAGGGGCAGAAGTTGGTTGTAGCAGTTTGGACTCTGTTGCTGTTAATTTTCGGAGTTGCAGCTCCAGAGGTGGACCTACGGTGAAGACACAGCCACTCCTAGTCCCGTTAGTTAAGTGAGTCTTTTGAGGTGAAAGCTTGAGAAATATATTATAATAATAAGTCAGGTTTGCATAAGTAACTGAAGTTAGTTTACCCCATTTATGAAAATTTACAATTGAACTGAAAATTAATATTATTGATTAACAGTGTTTTCCCTCTGTCTTTTCTTGCTCTTCATTAACTTTTTGTGTACAGTATTTCACTGAACTTTCATTACAGTATCCGGACCCAAATTTAAGATATAAAAAAGAAATGCCAGAAAAAACTTATACCTAAATGTAACAACATTTCAACAAGCTTCCAATTCTGATCTAAAACTGAAGGTCTTTTGGACTTGAATAGGACTGACCAAGACAGTTCAACTTTAAGTTGGCCTTCAGTTACGGTTCTTTTCCTATGTCTACATCTACTCCTATAACTCTGGCATATTCATCAAACATCTCTAACTATCTTCTGTGCATCTGACAAGTTACAACAATTCTCTTATGTCTGGAATATCCTAAAGCAGCTACTTTTTCTTAAATGTATCTTCATGCCTAAGGCTGATGAGCAATTTTCTTTGCCTGTCCCAGTGTCATACATACATACATACATACACACACAAAAAGTGAATAACAGTATGTACAAAAATCCAACATCGTTGGATCTATCATATTTCAATATATAATTCAGAAATATATCACTGAATCACTAAGAGAAATTATTCAAACATACATATTTTGTGCTTCTTATATTATGGAACAGTCTACGGCCCCCAAAAGCCAATGAAAATAAGGCTGGGTAAATCTATATACCTTATTCAAACATTTTCAGTCAGTTATGAGACAAATATAAAGATGAGATAGGTTACATACCCTATCTATCTATTTTCAGTCAGTCTTGAGATAAAGCGTCTCGAATACAAATGAACATACTGTACACTTTACTCCTACAAAAGTTGCTGATGATGGTGAAAAGCATATGTTGATTATGACTAACCTAGTGCAGGCTTGTATTCATGCAGCTTACTAGAATAGTCAAGAAATGTCATAGCCATAAAATAAATAAATAAATGGTTTGGTCTAGAACATGACTTCCTATGATGGGTTGCTAATTTCCTCTATTCTCCTGTTTTCTGTATGTGTGTATATCACCTCATTTGTTTGTACAAATCAGATTCCTCTGAAGATAAACAATACATTGAAAGTACAATGTGCAAAGGATCTCAATATTTCTTTCAATTTCCTTACGTAGCCATAACCATTCAGAATAGTGATGTGTTTCTCACGAAATAGAATCATATATATATATATATATATATATATATATATATATATATATATATATATATATATATATATATATATATATATATATATATATATATATATATATATATATATATATATATATATATAGTAATCCCTCTCTATATCGCAGTTCACCTATTGCGGATTCACTGTATAGAGGGTTTTTTTTGACGAGTTTTTTTTTCTGGGTATATGCGAATATATTAAAATCTTAAGAAATAAAAATTTTTAGTATTTTCATTATTTTATTGAAAAAAAAAATTTCATTATTTTATTGATAAAAGATATGTATTTCCCAGCCTAAGAATAATAAAACAGTAAGAAATAGTAAAAAAACATAAATTTGAATATGTAACTCTGCACCATAGAAAGTACGATACCGGTATCAGCATTTCGGAAAACACAAAGGGTCGCACCTACGTGAGCTAGCATATATTAAAATTTCCAGTAGCTTCATGATTTTATTGATAAAAAAACGTATTTCTTAGCCTAAGAATAATAAAACAGTAAAAAATAGTAAAAAACATAAATACTAACAGTATTGCACCATGTAAAATACGATACCGGTATCAGCGTTTCGGAAAACGAAAAGGGTCGCACCTACGTAAGCTAGTACATATTGAAACTTTCATTATTTTATTGATAAAACAAGTATTTCCTAGCCTAAGAATAAAAAAACAGTAAAAATTTGCAAAAAACATAAATTTAAACATATAACTCACAGTATTGCACCATGTGAAATACTGTCCGATAGCGTACAA
Source organism: Halocaridina rubra (assembly GCA_037179515.1). Lineage (NCBI taxonomy): Eukaryota > Metazoa > Arthropoda > Malacostraca > Decapoda > Atyidae > Halocaridina > Halocaridina rubra. Next base: position 85,520 of record JAXCGZ010009691.1, on the reverse strand, counting down.
TGTATTGGCGCCTTGGAAAACGCAAAGGCTTGCACCAAAGTGAGATAGTTCATGGAATGCTATTGGATGAGAGGGTGGGAGATGACAAATCAAATAATTGTTTTTCTGCATGTTCTGTATCATGGGGTCTGATTAGCTTTTTGATTGAAGCTTGGTTCTCCCACCATCTTCCATTGTGTCGCCTCACTCGTTCAGTCTAACTTCATGTGCGCCGTTCGTGTTGCGCTTATTAATACGTTGTGCTTGTGATTTATTTTTTTCACTTTTTTCAACCTCTGCAATGCCTCCCAAGCGTCCTTCATCTTCTAAGGCTTCTGGTAGTGAGCCTAAGCGGCAAAGGAAGATATTAACCATAACAGATAAGGTGAAACTGTTAGATATGCTGAAGAAGGAAGAAGGTTTTATACTGTAAACGTAAAAATAATTGTAAAATACCTATGTACATGAGTATGTCATGTCATCACGACCTCATTCACGGTAAGTTTACCTTTCACTTTCATATAAATTTAAGCTTGCATGCTGTTATTTATGAAGTAAAGGGTGGTTTGTTAACAGTACAGGGAGGGTTTATACAGTAAACGTAAAAATAAATATAAAATTCCTATGTACTTATAGGGTGATCCTACTTCGAGGAAATTCACCTATCGCGGTGATCACTGTATGTGATCTGTATGTGATCGAGGGATCACTGTATATATATATATATATATATATATATATATATATATATATATATATATATATATATATATATATATATATATATATATATATATATACTGTATCTATATATATATATATAAAAGTCTTCAAAATGCAAACAAAGAATACAATTTCACCCTTAAAGTACATATGTCTCTAATATCCTAAAAATTAAATCTTGGTGAAGGTATTTTAGGATATGGCAATATAAATATATTGGAAAATTTTTAGAAGAGGGTATCATTTGCTTGTAACAAAAAAAAAAAAAATTTCCGACAGTTTTCTTTGTGAAACAAAGGATTCTAAACTTCATTTCTGGTGCAAAAGACTTGATGTAGACTTTCCATGCCCCCTATTTCCCATAACAATCATAGGGGGAAGTGTTGGGAATCGGGGTTTTGGGTGAGGGGAAAGCAAAAACGAGTGATATGCAGCAAAAATGAAGCACAAAAACCTTTACTCCACAAAGAAGTGTCAAAAAAACATATTTTTGCTGCATCCTAACTTAACCTCACCTAGGGGAACGTGTCCTACCTAACCAGGGGCTTCGCTCCCGTACTACCTTAAGGGTATTTTTTCCCTAATCGGGAGCAACGCCCCCCGGACCCCCAATAGGGGTAGATATGGACCCTAACAGCCGTCGATTTCGCTATATAAAAAGTCATATTCCATTAATCCCCATAACTAAGATACCTTTGTTGCAGGGTAAAATTAACAAGAAATGCTTACAGTCACACCCACTACAAGTGAAGAGATAATACGAAACACTGAGAAGATATATGAAAGAATTGAGAAACAATAAGCTGAATTGCCAAATCATTTATCAATTGGAGGTGACCTAGACTAACCCAATTCCAAACCAAACATTTTAATTATAAAATAAGATTTTTTTTTTTTAACTGGGGGTGTGAAAGTAAAGATATACCCGATTAACTAATATATTCCCTTCCAGGTAACCAGTTTCATGTGCACATCCCAACTCCACATTCATGGCCAACCCAACCTCTGAATTTGGTCATCACACAAGAGCTCTTTTTTTATGACAGCTCAGAGTAAATTTACTTGACAGTGTTTTGAGCTAGTTCGTACACAACGTGACCTTCAAGAATTCAAAACCATATTGACTATAAAAACTTTTACTCCACAAAGAAGTGTCAAATAAACATATTTTTGCTGCATCCTAACTTAACCTCACCTAGGGGAACGTGTCCTACCTAACCAGGGGCTTCGCTCCCATACTACCTTAAGGGTATTTTTTCCCTAATCGGGAGCAACGCCCCCCGGACCCCCAATAGGGGTAGATATGGACCCTAACAGCCGTCGATTTCGCTATATAAAAAGCCATATTCCATTAATCCCCATAACTAAGATAAATTTGTTGCAGGGTAAAATTAACAAGAAATGCTTACAGTCACACCCACTACAAGTGAGGAGATAATACGAAACACTGAGAAGATATATGAAAGAATTGAGAAACAATAAGCTGAATTGCCAAATCATTTATCAATTGGAGGTGACCTAGACTAACCCAATTCCAAACCAAACATTTTAATTATAAAATAAGTTTTTTTTTTAACTGGGGGTGTGAAAGTAAAGATATACCCGATTAACTAACATATTCCCTTCCAGGTAACCAGTTTCATGTGCACATCCCACCTCCACATTCATGGCCAACCCAACCTCTGAATTTGGTCATCCCACAAGAGCTCTTTTTTTATGACAGCTCAGAGTAAATTTACTTGACAGTGTTTGGAGCTAGTTTGTACACAACGAGACCTTCATGAATTCAAAACCATATTGACTATAAAAACAGAATCGAATGATACTGAAAACATGCCAATAAGAAAAAAAATATATAAGATATCACCACACCCGAATATGCGTTTTGTTTACCTTCAGAACAGCTGATCGAACCTGATTTGTACGAATGTATTCCTCATGACTTACACTTGAAAAATTAAAAAATAATTATTACCATTCAATGCCTATTTGTTATTTTTGTGGGAAAAAATAATTTTAGGTTTTATCTAAAGTAATTAAGAATTAATATGAAATGGTGTATTCGAGAAATGTATACTAATATAATACTTTATGAACTCTAAACCTCGAACACCTCGTGAAAGAAAACGCGGGCACGCCAGTCTCTGTTGTTGTTGTTGTTTTGGCTTCTTCTTGGAGTGAAGTATTATTGTCGTATATTAACCCCTTTACACTGTTAGCACCTGGGCTTGTAATTAAGAATTGGTATTAAATAAGTAGATAAGTTAAATGAACGTTATTAAATACAAATGTGTTTTCACCTTTTAGTAGAAACCTGTTGTTTGGCACTTTGTAGATGGTTACTTTTTTTTTTATTAACATATTATTATCCACTCTTAATCAAGTTTTTGATTATTAATAAGTAAGTATGTATAACTACTAAATATTGGTGGTTTTCGCCTTTAAGTGAAGATCCGTTGCTATCGTTTTTTGTAGTTTAAGCTTGATATTCTTTTGAGAGGCTGGCTGTATTCGGTTTTTAGCCTGATTTGATATACTGTATAAAAACGGGGTTTTCGACTTAGGATGGAGATCCGTTCCTCAAGATGAGCCGTAACCCGATTTTCCGTGAAAGTTGGAACATGCCTAAATAAGCACCTATATCACCCTCCTATGCTAAAGCAGTAGTAAAGCTCGTAATCTAACACATAAAAACACCATGGTTGGCTTGCACACTGGAAGGGCTGTTGAAAGGAAGGGAGTGACAGGCTTATTGGGAGGAGGAAGCTGGAGAGGTAGGTGAACGTGCAGTAGGTGCTGGAAACACTGGGGCAGGTGAGTGTGGAGGGGGACACGAGGTTTAGTACATAAAAATAAAAACGAGGTTTTGTACAGAGATCGACGTTTCGTGTATAAAATCGGACGAGGTTTCGTACAGAGATTTTTTTTCAAAACTTGTTCCCAAAACGTTAAAAGAAAAAAATCGAAAGTTAATAATTAATTAAAAAGTTATTTAATTTTGGAGTATACATATAAACATAATTATAAGAACATAAGAACATAAGAATAGAGGACACTGCAACATGCCTACTGGCACACACGAGGCAGCTCCATTTTTGAATTGTATTTTCAGCATGTCTAACCTATTCTATTCTACTCTACTTATTTATTCTGTTTTTCTTTTTATGACTTTTCTAATAAGCACTAACCTATTCATACCCACCCTACCTCTGTCATATGTCTATCTAATCTACATTTGAAGGTGTCTAAGGTATTGGCATTTACTATCATACTAGGAAGCTTGTTCCATGCATCAGCTACTCTATTACCAAACCAATTTTTACCAATTTCCCTTCTGAACCTAAATTTATCAAGCTTAAATCCATTATTACGAGTTCTGGTTTGATCATGAATTTTTAAAACTTTATTAATATCTCCCTTGTTAATCCCTTTAAACCATTTATACACTTCAATCATATCCCCCCTAACTCTTCGCCTCTCTAGAGAATGTAGATTAAGTTTTTTTAATCTGTCCTCATATGGTAGATTTCTGATATTGTGTATCATCTTGGTCATTCTTCGTTGCACTCTCTCCAAGGATTCAATTTCCATTCTATAATAGGGTGACCAGAATTGCACAGCATAATCTAAATGGGGCCTAACTAATGCAAGATAGAGCTGCAAAATAACTTTTTCCGTCCTATTGCTGACGCTTCTTGAGATAAATCCTAAAATTCTGTTTGCTTTATTTCTGACTGCTGTGCATTGCTCTCTTGGCTTAAGACTACTACTCACAAGAACTCCCAAATCCCTTTCACACTGAGAACTCATGATTTCATGGTTATTTAGCTTATAACTAGTATTGTCTTTTATAGTACCCATTTTAACTACTTTACATTTTTCAACATTAAATTCCATTTGCCATTTGTCCGACCATTCAGATAATCTATTTAGATCTTCCTGTAAAGCATGAATGTCTTCTTTTCCATTTATAGTTCTACCTATTTTAGTGTCGTCTGCGAATTTACTTAGGTTACTACTGATATCCAAATCCAGATCATTTAGATATACGATGAATAATAGAGGACCCAGTACAGAGCCTTGTGGTACCCCGCTTGTAACCGAGCCCCACTCTGATTTCTCTCCATTTATGCAAACCCTCTGTTTTCTGTCTTTTAACCATTGTTTGATCCATCTGAGCACAGCTCCTCCTATACCATGAGCTTCCAGCTTTTTAACTAATCTTTTGTGAGGAACTCTATCAAAAGCTTTGCTAAAATCTAGATATATTGTATCATATTCTTTGCCACAATCTACTGCCTCGTAAACTTCTGAATAAAATGACAGTAAGTTTGTAAGGCACGAAAAACCCTTAAGAAACCCGTGTTTTGAAAGTTTTATCAGTCTGTGTAATTCTAGATGTGCCCTTATTTTATTTGCAATTATGGATTCTAGAATCTTACCCACTGTTGACGTTAAACTAACCGGCCTATAATTATTCTTTTTAACACGTTCTCCTTTTTTAAATATTGGTACCACATCTGCCAATTTCCACTCCATGGGTACCGATCCTAATTTTATTGAATTATTAAATAATGCAGTTAGAGGACAACTAAGCTCTTCCTTGCATTCCTTTAATATTCTAGCATATATTCCATCAGGTCCCGGAGATTTATGAGCCTTTAATTTATCTATTTCTTTTATTACCTCCTCTCTCGTAATATTTATTGAACTAAGTATATTATCGGGACTGTCTCTGTAAATGGATTCTACTTCCGGAATATTTTCCAAGTTTTCATTTGTAAATACAGATAAGAAATAAGCATTTAAACATGTACACATCACTTTATCGTCATCTGTGATATGGCCATTGGCTACTTCAATTGGTCCGACTTTTTCCTTAAATTTTGTTTGATAATGTTGATAAAACCCTTTAGGATTTTCTTTAGCTTCTCCTGCTATTCGAACTTCGTATTTTCTTTTCGATTCTCTAACTATCTTTTTAACTTCCCTGTTTAACTGTATATATTGCTGCCTCACCTGCTCTTCACCTCTTTTTAGTTTCCTGTATATTCCTCTTTTAATACCTATAAGATTCTTTATTCTATTGTTCATCCATTTAGGGTCATTTTTTCTTGATCTGCAATGTTTCATGGGAATATAGTCTCTCTGACTATTCTTAAGAGTCATGACAAAATTGTTATATTCCTCATCCAAATTTATATTAACTGACGGGCTGCTGTTCTTTCCTGTGAGAGAATTTAATGTATTGATCTTATCTTGTGATAATCCTTGGCATGTGGTACCCAAATTTCGGGGTAATCCGCTACCTGCGACCTGACCTGCTGGATTAACTACCCACATCTGTACCCCAGAAATCCCTTCCCATACCTCATTAGATAATTTAGTTTTTAAGCCCTCAAAATCTCCTGCTCTAAAGTTTGGAACAATATTCTTATTTTCCTTTATAGTTTCCTTGAAAATTATGTTAAATCTAATGGAATCATGGTCACTGTTGCCCAATTTTTCACCAACTTCTAAATTTGTAACCATATTCTCTCTATTACTAAGAACTAAATCTAGTGTATTCACTCCCCGTGTTGCTTCATGTACATGCTGAGAAAGGAAATTGTCTTCTACTACTTCCAAAAACTCCTTAGAGCTACTATCACCTGTTATGGTTTCCCAGTTAATATGTCTAAAATTAAAATCGCCTACAATGCAAACTCTATTTGACCTGCTCACTTTAGAAATTTCATTGTATATAACTTGCGACTCTATATTATCTAGATCAGGTGGTCTGTAGACTACTCCTACAACTAGACTTTCTATATTATTTTTAATTTCAACCCATAAGGTTTCTGAATTTAGATTTGTCTTAATTCCAGACTTAATGCAGCTTCTGAGGCTATCTTTAATATACATAATTACCCCTCCCCCTCTTTTATCTGCACTACGATCAGCATTATAAAGTTTATATCCTGTAATTATGTACTCAGCTTTAAGGTGTTTGCTTTCTAATTTAATCCAACTTTCACTAATGCATATTATATCCGGTCTCTCACTACATACTATGGCTCTTAGTTCTTCTATCTTGTTACTTAAACTACGGCTATTTGTATAATATACTTTTAAACTTTCTCTAGCTTCACCCTTCTTGTGGCTATTCTTTTTGTTAATATTTGTTCTATGTAACAAATGGTTCTTATCCTTAGACTCCCAGTTATTTGACCCACTATTTACTGAACCCTTCCTGACTAATTTCTCTGCACAAGTATTAATCATTTCATTATTTGTGTCTAACAAAACCCCCCTACCTCTCTGTCTATCATACCAGCCAATACCGAGACACCTGAATTAGAAAGATGCACTCCATCCCTTGCATACATATGCTTACGACTAGTGAAGTGATCCCACCCGTCTATAAAACCTATATTATTCTCCCGACAGAAGACTTTCATCCTAGCATTTACTCCTATAGCTCGAGACCACCACTCTGAACTTTGGCTAAGCCTAGGGAGAATACCACACATCACAGGAACTGCACCCCTTTTCCTAATCTTGTCCAGGGCTTGTCTATACAACCTAATCAGCTCTTCACTTCTACCATCCTGCACGTCATTTCCCCCAGCTATCAAACAAACAACATCTTTTTTCTCAATCCAGCTATTTATTGACTCACCCACCTTCTTCATACCTGCTCCAGGGAAAAAATATTTTCCTCTAACTCTGTGCCTGAGTTTCCTGTCTACATATCTGCATAGTGAATCCCCTACAATTACCAAAGAACGAGACTTATCCGGAGGATGGGTTACTCCGACCTTGGGAGACTTACCTAGGCTCTTGACCTGAGAGCTTTTCCCACTTCCATTTTTACGATCGCTAGTACACCTATCTGACTCTATGGTTCCTGAAGAATTACTTCCGCCACTGTCACATTCATCTCTAAGTGACCTAAATGAATTAGCAACCTGTAGTCTAAAAGTATCATTTTTCTTAAGAACCATTTTCGTTGAACCCTTATTCACAACTTTCCAGTCGTCTTCATTATTCAATCGACCCTTCCTGGTTAACACCTCTACTTTACCTCTCAGATCCCTGTTCTCCTCAGCTAAGGATCTGACCTCCTGCCTGACTGCGGCCAACTCATTTCTTAAATTAAAAATGAGTTTGCTTGCGTCAGACGAGGACAAATCCCCAGCACAGCCACAAACAGCACCAACAACGACACCACCACCAACACCACTACCACTAACACCACCAGCACAAAGAACACCACCACTCTCCATTGTACTAAGTTTGGTCAAGATTGGAGCTACTGGAAGCACGTCCTCACTGGATGACAAAAACATATCGTTAGGTTAGGTTAGGATTAATATATAGCGAGATTAAATGCTAAATAAACGGCCCTTAATCTTGCACATTAAAGATATCAAAATCTTTAGATCTCCTGTGTTAATTATCAGACAAACTAAAATGCACTTTACCGCCGAAATGCCCAACAGCACCCCCATTTTTTCACATCGAAACATCAGAAAAACGAACTGGTCCTACCAGTAGTTAATATAATTTATGCGCAAAATCACGTGACATACTAAAATTTAGTTTTTTGATAAACAGATAATAATATCGTGGCGTTTTATTTCCTAAACAAAAGTTCAATTTATTGAACTTTTCTATTGTACGAAATCTCGTTCTCTATTGTACGAAACCTCGTTTTTTATTTTGCAAAACATTTTGTTTATATATGAAATGCCGTATGTACGAAACGTCGGTAAGCCAGTGTGGAGAGGCAAGAGAATCTACAGCAGGTGCTGGGGCAAGTGAATCTGGAGAGACAGCTGAGGTAGAGGGCACAGGACCTGTTGCTGTGCTCTGCCTTCTTGAAGACCTTTCTGGGTGAGTCTGGAAGGATCTTCTTCTTATCCTCCCAGATTTCCTTGTAACACCGTAGGCACTCCATGACCCTTATAGCGACCTTAGTGTACCTGGCAGTGTTGGGGTCCTCAGCCTCAAATTTTGCCAAGCTCTTGCTTGTAAATCTCATGGTCTTTGGTGTTGCATTTCATCCTCCTCTTCAATCATCTGCTTCTCCAGTTGAATGAGGTCCTCTGCAAATAACTCCTCTCCTTGAGATTCCAGCAGCATTGTGACATCATCAGCCCCCACCTCTAATTTAACTTGCTTACTAAGGGCAGTTATGTTGCATTCTTGATGACAGCCTCAGCTGTCTCCTCAAAGTCACACAAATTATTCACAAACTGGGGGAACAGTGATTATCCATTCAAGTTCGTCTTCTTAACTTCCTCCCAAGAACCAGAAATATTCTTCACAGCCTGAAGAATATTGTATGACTTCCAGAAGTCCTTGAGAGTCAAGTTTTTGCCCTTTTCAATTGACCTGAGAGCCATAGTCATTGTCCTTTGGAGGTAGTAGGCCTTGAAAGAGGCAATGACCCCCTGATCCATTGGCTGTAACAGGGAAGTGGTATTAGGTGGAAGGTAAACCACCTTTAAGATGAAAGTCATCCAAATTGGGAGGTTGACCAGGGGCATTGTCCAGCACTAGCAACACCTAAAAGAACAAACCCTTGGAAGCACAGTACCTCTCCACTTCTGACAAAAAATAGTTGCTGAACCAGTCCTCAAATATCTGAAGGGTTACCCAAGCCTTCTTGTTCGACTTCCAGATGACTGGCAGTTGACCCTCCCAAATGCCCTTGGATTTTCTGCCAAGTAAACCAACAAGGGCTTCAGCTTGGTCTCCAGCAGCATTAGCCCCCAAAAGCAAAGTCAATCTCTCCTTTGTGACTTTATGTCCTGGTGCTGTCTTCTCCTCCTTGGCAATGTAAGACAACTAGGCATATGATAAATAACCAAATACGTAAAGAAATAAAGCCAATAACTTGATATATACCAGAATTGTATTGAAAATTATAATATCGTTTACATGAGTCTGCCAAAAAAAAAAATCTACTTCTCAATAATAGACATTTTAGAATATGGTGTAATGTTTCGTACTAAGTAAAATCGTATCCGCAATTCATGTTATAATTATTTAATAAAAAATAATATTACTATTAGAAGTAAATGATAAATATTTTTACCACATCTACAAAAGTATATTACACTAATACATATAAATGATAATATCATAATCTCTAAAACAGGGGTTTTCAACCTGCAGTATGTGCACCCAAGGGGATACACAAGGGATCTGTCAGGGGTTACTGGATTTTCCGGCTTACTGGTCATAAAATCAAAACTAAGATCTCGACTGAATGCAGAACCCGACCTTCTACGTGTTTTAGCCAAAACTGCTCCTTGGCTGATTGGACTAGTTGAGAAAAAGCAGTTCCAGCCATCTCATTAATTCCCTTTGCAGAAGATGTAATGATAACATAGTGTTTTGTTTTTTCAGCTCTTTCCTTAACCATGAAATTTTTACTGCACAGCCACAGTCAAAGATTTGTGATTTTTTTCTTTAATTTTCAGTGGAATTGTTTGTGCTTACTATATTACTGGTAATGGCAGGACGGTTATGTGGTTAATTCACTTAAGTACTTACAAATATACACAAGAGAATGTTTTCTCTGTGTTTTTTTTTTCCACTTATCACAAAGCGAAGGGTGTACATGGCTGACAGAGGATATAAGGAATACCTGAAAGGGTACGTGGGGAGGAAAAGGAGGAAAAACCCCTGCTCTAAAACCATACTTGCAAAAAGTCTACAGTATACAATATGAGATAAACATAAACATTGATGTATCGTTCATACACGGCTATGTGTTTGGTAATTTTGTAAATAAAGTAAATCCAATTTCTTCAAATAATAAAATATATAAACAAATAAATATATAACAGCAGTGCTGCTATCTGTGTATTCGTCCACCATGCTCACAAACTGTTCAGAGCATGAAGTTTGTATTTACTACACAAGCCAAGGTCGAAAATTTATTTATTAATAATTTATGGGCCTCTATCGTAATAGCGGAAACACGTAACTCAGGGACCACGCAAACCGAGTACTCCCTGTAATATATTATCCTTAATATTAATATTACCGGTATATATTTGCCATAACAGTTTGAGCTTGAATGATTTATGTTAATTTTAAATGTTTTATAATTCATTTTTAAGGCGGTGAGTTTATTCTGTATTGTTACTTATTGCACACTAACGTTTTACTGTCTATATTTATCAAAGTGCGGTATCATGTTAAGTTTGAAGGTTAAAAATTTTTTAGAAATATAAAGTTTTCTTTCTGCTCCTTTTAAATATTTTACTATAATACCTGCTTTATATGAGCTATTTCATGTTTTGTTTTTGAATACCTGAGAAATTATAGATATACAAAGTAGTGTCATGTACAGAAGCTCCCCAACTTACAAATATTCGGAGATACAAACATGTGAGAAGTATAGTGCCTATGCAGTCTTCTAGTATTATGCAGCAAGTTATGGATGGTCCAACTATTCAAGAAACGCACAGACTTACACCAAGTGTCTATAGGATAAGAAAACAAATGTACAGACACTCCCCAACTTACGAACGAGTTAGGTTCCAGAAGTCTGTTTGTAAGAAGAATTGTTCATAAGTTGTGTTTAGGTAAAAAAAACTATTTTACGGTACTTACATATGCAGTACTGTACAGTACTTAGGGTAAAGACAGTTAACTACTACATAAAATACAGTGATAATGCAGGGAGTCCTTGTATAACATCATTCCGTGCTACGTCGTTTCGACATTTCGTCATAGGCCAATAAATTAAATTTGCGACCTACCTGCCTGGTGCATTAAATTCAAACCCTGCGCGCTGAACAGTTTTGTCAGCGCGGCAGACGAACACACGGCTAACACCACAGCTGTATTCATATTCATCAAGTTAATGGCTTTATTTATATATTTGGTATATTGAACTAAAAAAAACACATAGCTGTAAATACAATTTTATAAGAAATGCACATGAATACACAGCTAGCAGCACAGCTGTATTTGTATTTATCAAGTTAATGGCTTTATTTATTTATTTGTTTATATATTTCTTTATATTGAAGGATTATACGGAATTTGAAAAATAATGTACCAAATATATAGACGTTAATACGATTTTATTCTAAATAGTTTGATGAGCGTCGTGTAAAAATATGACATCACGTGGCATAAGAAGAGGAAGAAGAACTTCTACTCAGTATATACCCACCCATCACATTGCGCCTCGTGTTTTATCTGCTCTCTGTGTTCGCTCGTTACTGACGTTACTATGCCTCCTAAGCATGTTAGTGATAGTTCTGATGGCATTGCCTTTTAGGAAAGAAAAGCCATCACCATCGAAATTAAAACTGAAGTAGTAATCCTTGCTGAAAAGGGAGAATCTAGTGCAAGCATTGGCCGCATTCTCGGATTAGCCCGTACGACTGTGGCCACGATCATCAAAGACAAAGATCGTATACATGACCTTGTGAAAGGTTTAATTCCTATGATTCTTCTTCTTCTTCGTCTACATCTTTTCCCACTTTTATGTGGGGTCGATGTTTCTGGCCAGTGTTCTCCATATGTTCCTGTCCCATACCTCATCACCCAACAAACCTTTAGACCGTAGGTCGTCATTGATGCAATCCATCCACCTACGCTTTGGTCTCCCCCTCGTTCTCCTACCCTGAATATCCATTTCCATCACTCTCCTCCCAACATACTGTTCATCCCTCCCAACGACATGACCATACCGTCTTAGTCTACTTTCTTGTATCTTATCTGACATTTCTCTAACTTTAGAGGTACCTCTACCTCGTTTCTGATCTTATCACTTCTTGTCACCCCACACATCCATCTCAACATCCTCATCTCTGCCACATCCAGTTTTTTCTTTTGTGTCTTCTTTATTCCCCATGTCTCTGCTCCATACATCATTGCAGGTCTCACAACTGTCTTATGCACTTTACCCCTCAACTTAATCCATATTCTCCTGTCGCACAGCACCCCAGACACTTTCTTCCAGTTCTTCAATCCCGCTTGTACTCTGTGGGTTATTTCTGACTCTAGATCACCATCCTCTGCTACTGTTGATCCCAAATACTTGAACTTTCAACTCTTTTCAACACCTCCCCCTGCAAATTGACCTCCCCATCATCATCATCTCTCAACCTCAAGTACTCTGTCTTCTTCCTGCTAATTTTCAGTCCTCTATCCTCCATCACTCTTCTCCACTCCTCAAGCTTCTCCTCCACTACCTCTCGCCTGTTGATACACAATACAATGTCATCTGCAAAGAGCATACACCTTGGTAACTGATCTCTAATACCCTGGGTTACTACATCCAAGACCAGATGAAATAGATATGGACTCAAAGCAGACCAACATTTACTGAGAGACTTTTCGTCAAGCCCACACTGCTCTTAACATTTGCCTCTGCCCTCTCATGCATATCTTGGATGATTCTTACATATTTCTCGGGGATTTTTTTTTTTTTTTTTTTTTCTAATACACCTCCACACCTTTTGACGTGGTACTCAATCATATGCCTTTTCCAGGTCAATAAAGACCATATGCAGTTCTTTCTGTTTCTCCCGATGCTTTTCCATCATTTGTCTCAAGGCAAATATGGCATCCACTGTCCCTCTTCCAGGCATGAAGCCAAACTGTTCATCCCCAACTGTCGTTACCTCTCTGAGTCCCCTCTCTATGATCCTCTCCCATATCTTCATATTATGACTTAACAACTTTATACCTCTATAGTTTCCACACTCCTGAATGTCTCCCTTCAATTATTGATTGGGATGATTAGGCTTCCTCTCCACTCCTCTGGCATTTTTTCCTGACTAAAGATCTTTTGCATTAAGTCCCACAAGATATCTATGCCTTCCTCTCCAAGACTCTTCCATACCTCCACTGGTATCTTATCAGGTCCTGCTGCCTTTCCATTTTTAATTTTCCTTACTGCCTGCTCTACCTCTCTTCTAGTCACTGTTGTTGTAACTGCTTCATTTGGAAGTCCATCTTCAAATACTGTTCTTGGGTTCTCTTCATTTAGTAATCCTTCAAAATATGTTTCCCATCTGCTTTTTATTTCATCCTCTTCTGCTAGAACTACTCCATGATTATCCTTTATTTGTCTTACTTGGGTCAAGTCCTTGGATGCAGCATCTCCGGCCTTTGCAATTCGTCATATTTTCTTCTCTCCTCTTGGTGTATCCAGCTCTTCATAGACTTCATTCAATGTCTCTGCCTTTGCTTTTGCTACTGCTCCTTGCCTCCTTCTTTGCCTGCTTGTACTCTTCCTTATCCTGCTCCAGGCCTGATAAATCTACCTTTTTCTTAGCTTCTTTCTTGTTCTTCACCCATTCTTGCACTTCCTCATTCCACCATCATGACTCTTTATCATTTGGGGGTTTGCCTCCTGATGACTTTCCAAATACCTCCTCACCAACCCTCAAAATCATCTTACTATTCTCTGTCCACCATTCTTGTACATCCATTGCAACCTTATTTTTTCCAACACTCTTCCCTTAAACATAGCTCTCAGCTCTGCCTCTTTCACTCTCCACCACTTTATCATTGGGTCCATCCTCGGCTTCTTACTTTTCCTACATTTCCTGAGCCTGCAATCAGTTACTACTATCCTATGTTGCACTGCTACACTCTCCCCATTTATTACTTTACAGTTGCTAGTCTCCTACAGATGGTCTCTCCTACACAACAATAAATCTATCTGGCTCTCCCTCCCACCACTACTGTATGTAATCAATCTGTTTTTCTTTTTCTCAAATAATTTGTTGACCAATGCCAGATCAAATGCCACTGCAAAATCAATCACTCTCCCCCCTCATTTTTCTTGCCCACCCCCCAGACCCCATGAACTCTACCTATCCCATCCCTCCCAATTCCCAAGTGGCCATTTAGATCTCCTCCCAAAATTACCCTCTCCCTTATAGGAATTGTTCTAAGCTCCTGGTCCATCTCCTCCCAAAATACATCCTTCTCCGCTGTACAACCAGTTTGTGGGGCATAGGCACATACCACATGACTACCGTTTCTCCCAGTCCCAGCTTTAAACTCATAATTCTGTCACTCTTTCTATTCACACCAAGTAAGCTTTCCGTCAGGTCTTTGGAGAGTATTATTCCTACACCATTCCTCCCTTCCTCATTGGTCTCCTGCACACACAGCACTCCAATTCTCCTCCTCTCCATCAGGTCCACCAATTCTCGCCCCTTCCAGTCATCGTCCCCACATTAAGAGTGCCCACCCGCAGCACCTCATCTGACACTTTCCCTTGAGCTTGCCTCTTTAACCCAGCCCACCCATGACTGGGTAGCCCTTGCTGTCTTTCCGGAGGGGTCAGGCTAAGCCCAAACGCATTGCCTAAGGGGAACGCCCTAGTATGGTGACTATTCTCGTTATCTGTACTGGCCATATTTTGGTTTTGGCAAAATTTTTATGGCCAGATGCCCTTCCTGCCGCCAACCCTCCCCATTTACCCGGGCTTGGGACCGGCATCAAGTTGAGGCTGGCTTGCCCCCCCTCAGTGGCTGGGTTAATAATATTGTTCCGGTTTTATGTCACGGACTCCCTTTTCTACCAAGGGCTAGGACGGTTGCCTTCTTGCGAAGGACTTGTTTTGGCAGATGTAATCATTACCCTGAGTGCATGCCCTTGCTAACCTCAGACTGTAATACTTTGCAGCGTAGTTACTTTATTGTTGAGATGGACAGATTGCTAGTGCTTTGGCTTGAAGACCAAGATTGACTGCGTATCCCACTAACCTTTATGCTAATACAGGTAAAGGCTAAAATATTGTTCGAAGCCTTGAAAAGAGAAAAGGGGGAAGGGAGTGCAGGTGAGGAATTTGTGGCTAGTAGGGGTTGGTTTTTCATTTTAAGGCTCATGCTAATTTGCATAATATAAGAGTGCAAGGTGAAGCTGCTAGTGGTGATGAGGAAGCAGCAAAAATTTTTCTTATTGCTTTGGCTGAGATAATAAGGGAAGGGAGTTACCGTGCTGAACAGGTATTTAGCGTGGATGAGACCGGCTTATTCTCGAAGCATATGCCAAGAAGGAGAAGACAGCACCAGGCCATAAAGTCAGCAAGAAGAGACTGATTATGCTTTTGGGGGCTAATGCCACTGGAGACTGTAAGCTGAAGCCCTTGTTGGATTATTTGGCAGAAAACCCAAGGGCATTCAAGATAGTTTGGAAGGGCTAACTGCCAGTCATATTGAAGTCTAACAAGAAGGCTCACATAACCCTTCAAATATTTGAGGATTGGTACAGCAACCATTTTATCCCTGAAACGGAGAGGTACTATTATTCTAAGGGTCTGCCTTTCAAGATGTTGCTAATCCTGGACAGTCCCCCTGGTCACCCTTCCCATTTGGATGACTCTCATCCTAATGTAAAGGTGGTTTACTTTCCACAATACCACTTCCCTGTTACATCCAATGGATTAGGGGGTCATTGCCTCTTTTAAAGCCTACCACCTCTGAAGGACAATCGCTATGGCTCTCAGGGCAACTGAGAAGAACAAGAACTTGACTCTCAAGGGCTTCTGCAAGTCATGCAATACTCTTCATACTGTGAAGAATATTGCTGATGCTTGGGAGGAAGTGCTGCATACCAACTTGAATGGGGTATGGAAAGAAGCATGCCCCTATTTTGTGAATGACTTCCGAGGTTTTGAGGAGACAGTTGAGGCGGTAGCCAAGAACATAGTTGTCATGATCAAGGAGCTCGAGTTGGAGGTGGAGGCTGATGATGTAAAAGAGCTCATGGAATCTCATGGCGAGGAGTTACCTACTGAGGACCTCATTCAACTGGAAAAGCAGATGATTGAAGAGGAGGAAGAACTACCAGGCCCAGAGCCCAAGAGATTCACAACCAGGGAATTGGAAGAAACATTTACCCTGGCAGAGGAATTGTTGGCAAAGCTATTGGCTCAAGACCCCAAATTTGCCATGTACACTTAGATCTAGAGAGGGATCAGTGTTGCCCTGCGGTATTACAAGGAAATATATGAGGAGAAGAAGAGGGCACCCTTCCACACTTGCCTTGACAAATTCTTAGTGAAGGTAGAGCCCCATCAAAAGATCCTGTACCCTCTACCTCTATAGACTCACCTGCCCAGTACTTCCATCATCTGTTGTATGTTCTATTTTCTCTCCAGCTTTCACCTCTCAATAAGCCAGTCTCTCCCTCCCTTGCAGCACCCCTTCCAGTGTGCAAACTGACCACACGTGTAAAGGTAAGCAATAATGTGCTGTACTTTAATGTAATTTTACTATTGATATAATTTATGTTACTTGAGTAAAGGTAAGCCAAAATGTACTGTACCTAAGTGTAATTTCATTATTGATATAATTTATGTTACTCAGGTAAAGGTAAGCAATGCTATTTAGTTTAGTGTTGTTATTTTTTTTTATTGTAGATTAAGAACTTATAATATTTTCCTAAGTTTGAAATTATTTATTTCTAACATTGGTTGGGGGACCTAGGTTCAAATTTAGGTCTTTTCCAAAATCTGACTTGAGTCTGCTGTCAGAAAAGAACCTTGACGTTAAACAAGGACCCCCTGTAATGTCATAATACAGTACAGCACAGTAATACATACATTAGTACATGGGTAGATAATGCGTAAGTTTTTGCTCGTAAGTAGGACAGCGTCTTTATTATGTTCTAACGCAACATTATTATGTTACGCACATGATGTAGGAATGCTTGTACACCCAATACAGTATTGTACATACAAAATATGAACTTACAATTCAAGATACAACCAGCCGTTCAGAATATAGCTTGTTCATAAGTTGGGGAGTGTCTGTATCTCTAATGGCTAAATATATATCCATCTTCATTTTGCTGTTGATTGCTCAGAGTATAGTGTGTCATGTCATATGATTGATAATCACTTGCATAGTATTTCCAATATTTCCATATGTAAACTGCATATGAACATTTCTGTCATAAGTGTAAACTGTTTAATTAAGCATGTGTTGCAGACTCTAAATTTATATAATATTGATTGGGAATTTACTTTCAAGAGCAGACTACATTAATGAACTTTTAATAAACTGTATTTGATAGTTTGCAGATTGCAGCTACTCTGCTCATACCAAGAACAATGACTTCATCAGCAAAGAAGCAGCCGACCATATCTAAATTCTTTGCTTCTGTAAAACAAAAAAGGGTGTCAGACATTCAGACAGATGTAGAAATGGAAAATACCACAAGGAATTCAGAAAAAGTTTGTGAGGTATAATTCGTCTTTAGTAATCTTTTTTGAATTGTGTTACATACCAACAGATTCAGAGGTACTTGGAGAAAAAAAAATTGTATTTTTCTTAGTCTCCATGCAGCATGTCAAGAGTCTTTATCTATGTTAGAGGCTTAGCCAACCTGGAATCGAGTCATTATGTAAATGGAGAAGGAATTAACAATTACAGCCACACGCTTATGATTGTTACCTGTATTAGAGGCTCCTCTGGGAAGTTCAGAATGCTACTTTGTCCTTTTTGTCACTGTTACCAAGCCATCTAAGAACTTTCTGTCTTGCAAGACTAAAAACTTCCAATGACAATAGAGAGAAGGAAGTTGGGTATTGTGGGCTGCCTGGAGGTTCAAAAAATACAGTTTTCCTTTCTGATAGTACCTTTTTACTTTTTGTCTAATATCCTCTCATCAACTGAACCTGAGGAGATAGAGGAAGGATATTACCCTTCATGGAAAAGAGAGAGTGCCCATTTAATCTTGTTTGTTTCCTTTCATATTTTTTTCATGGCCTTGTTATTCCCTGAATTGTTACTATAGTGATAATTATCACAAAGCAAAATACGAGATTATATATGTTTGAGTAATCTACATAGTCTTGGGAGAAATCCATTTTATATAAAGGTACATTACAAGTGATGCATATAATCACTTGTCACCCATAAATACTTGAAAGTAAATTTAACACTACACGTAATTGTGGGATAAAATAGTTCATTCAGATAATAAGCAACATGGGAAAGTACTTAAAAGTAAGTTTAGCATCACACATATACAGTATAAGTGAACATGGTACAGATCCTGAAGGTAAGTACACTAAACTTAGTAAGAGCAACATGAATAATATGCACAACTCGCTGAAAAATCACGGTTGCACTTAGTACAAAGTATATAATATTTTTAATGATGCTACAGTGTTGGCTTTCATAGTGCCATTAATAACCTTAAAATAGCGATGCACAATATCCTACAAGAAGGCCATCCAATGGTGTTGCAGGTATCCCGTATGTCAAAGAAAGCGTTGAATACGACTGTTATGCCAATATTCCATATATTGTTGAAGAAGACATTACATTTTGGGTGAGATTGCTGGATGGGAGTTTTGAGTCATATGCAATTGATTAGTTTCTCCCTTTCTCAGAGTAAAGATAACTTTTTGTAATGAGAGATGTAAAAGTAGGTTTTTACATATTCTCTTGGCAAAGTTTGTATTATTAGGATGGTTTACTGATGATTGGTTTCCTGCATTGTGTGAGAGATGAATACTTTTTCAAAGAGGCTGGATCTATATGAATAGATAGGGAGCTACACCCAGTTTGCAAGAGTAAGTGGTCTCCCCTTCTGTAGTCATATAATTCCCTGAAAATGCAAGGAAGGTAAGGGACATGGGTTTTACCTAAATACTGTATTAAAGTTCAAAGCCTCTATGTGAAGATTCTTGATTCCAAAAGCACTTTTTCTGATTCCAGTATCAGGTTTTAGAGATGTTTAGAAGGCTTCATCAAAGCAAGGCCCTGCATGAACTCAGCAAATACTCTATAGGAGACATCCATGTTGAACCATGGCCTAGGGTTTAGCCAAGGCTGCTTTATATTTAGCAATTGTTTTCACTGAGAGTTTAAAGAAAAGATCCTCCAAGAAATATGCAGCCCTTTTGTTAATGATCATAGCTAGAGGCTTCGTTTAAATGAAGGCAGTAGATAGACCTGCCAGTCATGTACTGTTATCCTGTCTTTATCTTGAGACAGAGATACTTAAAATATACAAGTGAGAGGGTGGCTGAAGCACGGCGTTAATTTCTTAAGTTTATTGGTGAGTAAACTTATACACCCACGGCTAACAGGGTGTGTGAACCTTGCCCTCATATAGGGCTGTTACCCTTAAGTCTCTACTGGACGATCTAACTCTCTTCTAATTATTTCCTTTCTTTTATATAGTACAACAATTACCCAGATATGTATCCTACAAGGTGGTCAAGGGAACAGTATATCCGTAAACGTGACATTAAGGCGGTTATTCATGAAAATACATTTGTATAATTATGTAATTAGCAGTTAGCAATATTACCACCTAGTGCAGGATACTCCCACCCCCTAGAAATAACCACTGGGGATTGTGCTCTGAAATTAGATTGGTGACCATTAGGGCACTCGAAAATATACATGGATAGTTTCTCTTACAAGATAAAGGCTTATTAGATAGCATTTGTCAAGGAGTAATAGGAGTATCTAATCTTAAAATAATAAGGATCCTTTTACCTGCAGTTACCCAGGTTGAGATGAAATATTATGTTTGTAAAGGACCAGAATGTTTTATTTGGGCCATATGGTATAAGAACATGAGAGCACAACTAATGCATATATTAATTAAAAATTTGAGTTCGTACCATATACGCTATTTTAATTTTTTCAATATAGTATTATGGATGGGAAAACAAAAAAACATTCAATATGTAACATTAATAAACAGAGAGACACCAACAAATATATCTGAGACTGGGTCTGTTTAGTGGTTAGCAAGTTACATAGCTAATTATTATATAATAGCTAACATTAGGGAAAATAATAATGATAATAAGCATGCATTAGTAATACATGATAAGATTACACTTACACAGTACGGATACATATAACTCTGTCATGACAACACAAAAAGAATGTTCAAAGTTATACGCAACATATAACTTACCCAAAAATAAAGTGAAAAATAAAGACACTTGGATCCAGTAGCTGAGCTTCAACTGTCAACAGAAGTGTAACGTAAATATTTAATTATTATAGGTACCCATTGCATCAGCACAAAATTCATATGCAAGTGCATAGTTATGATAGCAACATATAACGAACCCAAAAACAAAGTAAAAAATAAGATGTGGATGCAATAACCGAACTTCAAATGTCAGCAGAAGCATACGCAAATATTTAATTATTATAAGTACCTGGCGCATTAACGCAATTTTCATATAAAGATTAAAACCTCAGTGCCTTAAGGCAGTCAATCCGCATTTACTTTACAGAGCACATACCTATTATAGTTACATATGCTTATGTAGCAGAGTCGGCTCAAAGGTAACCTATCGCGTAGACAGAAGCAAGTATTTTTTAAAATATTTAATATTTATATATATATATATATATATATATATATATATATATATATATATATATATATATATATATATATATATATATATATATATATATATATATATATATATATATATAGTATATATATATATATATATATATATATATATATATATATATATATATATATATATATATATATATATATATATATATATATATATATATATATATATATATATATATATACAGTGTTCCTTCCATTATCGCGATGGTTCTGTTCCGGGACCCGGCGCGAGACAGGAAAATCGCGAAGTAGGATCAGCCTATATGTACATAGATATTTTAATTAATTTTTTTGTTAACACTGTATAAACCCTCCCTGTACTGTTAACAAACCACCCTTTACTTCATAAATAACAGCATGCAACGTAAATTTATATGAAAGTGATAGATAAAATTACGGTGAATGAAGTGGTAATTACATGACATACTCATGTACATAGGTATTTTACAATTATTTTTACATTTACGTACTGTATGCACCCTCCCTGCACTGTTAAAAAAACATACTTTACTTTATAAATAACAGCAAGCAACGTAAATTTTTATGAAAGTGATAGGAAAACTTACCGTGAATGAGGTGATGATGACGTGACATACTCATACACATAGGTATTTTACAATTATTTTTACGTTTACGTACTGTGTAAACCCTCCCTGCACTGTTAAAAAAAACACCCTTTACTTTATAAATAACAGCATGCAGCGTAAATTTTTATGAAAGTGATAGATAAAATTACGATGAATGAGGTGATGATGACGTGACACACATACTCATTTACAATTATTTTTTCGTTTACAAACTGTATAAACCCTCCCTGCACTGTTTAAAAAAAACACCCTTTACATTATAAATAACAGCAAGCAACGTAAATTTACATTTCCAATAAAAATAATGAAAATACTGGGAAAAAAAAATTCTATATTTTAATATTTTTGCGTATACCCATAAAATAAAATAATAATTTATAAAAAAAAAAAAAAAATAAAAAAAAAACGCGATAGAATGAGAACGCGAACCAAGAAACGCAAATAACAGGGGTAACACTGTATATATATATATATATATATATATATATATATATATATATATATATATATATATATATATATATATATATATATATATATATATATATATATATATATATATATATATATATATATATATATATATATATATATATATATATATATATATATATATTATATATATATATATATATATATATACTGTATATATGAATAATTTTTTCCCTGATCAGGACTTGAATCTAGGATATATAATTACTATGCCAAGGCACTACCAGCTACATCACAGAAGGTCAAAAAGGGAAGCACCTTACAGCATTTATCTGCTATACTAGGGATGAACTCATTCTATCTGGATGCCACTCTGTTCATATAGTTTCCCCTAAACTCACTAGTGGCTTCTGTTGTGTAGTTGGTAGCGCCTTGGCATAGTAATTATATGTCCTAGGTTCAAGTCCTGGTCAGGGTAAATATTGTTCATGTTTTCACATATGGTAATGTGCTTATTTGATTATTGTTGGTCCCGAATGAGATTGGGAGTTAACTTAAATGAAAAACGAAGCCACTAGTGAGGTTGGGGGAAACTGTAATATGAACAGAGTGGCATTCAGATAGAATACGTTCATCCCTAGTATAGCAGATAAAAGCTGTAAGGTATGTTACCCTTTTAGACCTTCTGTGGTGTAGTTGGTAGCACCTTGGCATAGTAATTATATGTCTTAGGTTCAAATCCCTGTCAGGGTAAAAGTTATTCATGTATTCTAATATGGCATTGTGCTTATTTGAAAATATATATATATATATATATATATATATATATATATATATATATATATATATATATATATATATATATATATATATATATATATATATATATATATATATATATATATATATATATATTTATATTTATATATATATATATATATATATATATATATATATACAGTAATCCTTCGTTTATCGCGGGGGTTCGGATCCAGAACCAGCCGCGATAGGTGAATTTCCGCGAAGTAGGATTTTTTTTTTTTTTTTTTTTTTTTTTTTTTTTTTTTTTTTTTTTTTTTTTTTACACCAGGACGGCCCAAAAATGATAAAATAAAACAGCCTTTATCAGGCTGTAAAGAGAAACGGAGATGGAGAGTGTAATGACCTGTCAGATGTCAAGGGATTATAAAAGATGTGTAATGAATATCCAGCTCTCTGCTTTGTTTTAATATACCTCTGCATTACTTTCATGATATCTATTCCAAAAATTCTCCTTAGATCTTATTATTATTATTATTGTTGTTGTTCCGGTTTTACATCACGGACACCCTTTTCTACCAAAGGCTAGGACGCTTGCCTTCTTGCGAAAGACTTGTTTTGGCAGATGTAATCGTCATCCTGAGTGCATGACCTTGCTAACCTCAGACCGTGACGGGGCGCAAACCCTCGACCTGACGCCTCAGAGTCGCAGACACTACCGCTTGAGCCACGGCGACTATATATATATATATATATATTATTATTTTTCTTTTTTTTTTATTATTTATTTATTTATTTTTTATATGAGTGAGACACTGGGACAGGCAGAAACTGCCCTCATCAAAAAAGGCCCAGGTACGAGATAAAGCCAAGATGAAGGAAAAGAAAAGGGTTAAGGACAATATGGAGGACTAGGCCCTGAGATGACTATTATTATTATTACTATTATTATTATTATTATTTTTAACAATAATTTTCCTTTGATGATGATTGTAGAGATTATTATTATTATTAATATCATTATTATTACTAATTTGTAATTAAACCATTATTTTTACAATAAATAATGTAGTTTTGGTTGAATGAACAAGAGTCAATTAAAGATCTCTCTCTCTCTCTCTCTCTCTCTCTCTCTCTCTCTCTCTCTCTCTCTCTCTCTCTCTCTCTCTCTCTCTCTCTCTCTCTCTCTCTCTCTCTCTCTCTCTCTCTCTCTCTCTCTCTCTCTCACATTCTATTCTACCCAACCCCCCACACTCTCTTTGTCCCAGCCACCTAGGGAGGGGCACTGTAAACAGTTATTAAAGTAAATAAACCAACAGATGTACAAACAATGATGAGCCCTTAATAATAATAATAATAATAACGATAATAATCTCCACAATCATCATCAAAGGAAAATTATTGTTGCCAATAATAATAATAATATCTAAGGAGAATTACTGGAATAGACATCATGAAAGTAATGCAGAGGTATATTAAAACCCAGCAGAGAGCTGGATATTCATTACACATATTTTATAATCCCTTGACATCTGACAGGTCATTACACTCTCCATCTCTGGTTCTCTTTACAGCCTGATAAAGGCTGTTTTATTTTATCATTTTTTGGCCCATCCTGGTGTCACAGTAATAATTTTTTTTTTTATTATTATTATTTTTTTTTAATCAGCGATAGGTGAACCGCGAAATAGCGAGGGATTACTGTGTATATATATATATATATATATATATATATATATATATATATATATATATATAATATATATATATATATATATATATATATATATATATATATATATATACAGTGATCCCCCATTATCGCGGGGGTTCGGTTCTGGGACCCGGCGCAAAACAGGAAAATCGCGGAGTAGGATCAGCCTATATGTACATAGATATTTTAATTTATTTTTACAATTACACCGTATAAACTGTATAAACCCTCCCTGTACTGTTAACAAACCACCCTTTACTTCATAAATAACAGCATGCAAGCATAAATTTATATGACATACTCATGTACATAGGTATTTTACAATTATTTTTACGTTTGCTGTATACTGTAAACCCTCTTTGCACTGTTTAAAAACCACCCTTTACTTTATAAATAACAGCATGCAACGTAAATTTATATGTACGTGATAGGTAAACTTACCTTATCTGTTATGGTTAACATTTTCCTTTGCCGCTTAGGCTCACTACAAGAAGCCTTAGAAGATGAAGGATGCTTGGGAGGCATTGCAAAGGTTAAAATATGCGAGTAAAAAAATCACAAACAAAACGTATTAATAAGCACAACGTGAACGGCGCACACGAATGAGGCGAGACAATGGAAGATGGTGGAAGCCTTTGTCCGAAATGCTGATAGCGGTATCGTAGTTAACATGTTGCAATACTGTTAGTATTTATGTTTTTTACTATTTTTTACTGTTTTATTATTCTTAGGCTAAGAAATACGTTTTTTTATCAATAAAATCATGAAACTACTGGAAATATAAATATATATGCTAGCTCACGTACCTGCGACCCCAATACATTGTACGCTATCGGACACAAGCAAAACGCTTAATGAGCACAACGTGAACGGCGCACACGTGAGTTAGACTGAATGAGCCTTTGTCCGAAACGCTGATAGCAGTATCGTATTTTACATGTTGCAATACTGTTATTATTCATGTTTTTTACTATTTTTTACTGTTTTATTATTCTTAGGCTAAGAAATACGTTTTTTTTATCAATAAAATCATGAAACTACTGGAACTATAAATATATATGCTAGCTCACGTAGCTGCGACCCCTTTACATTGTACGCTATCGGACACTATTTCGCATGATGCAATACTGTGAATTATACTGTACATACGTATATCTAAATTTGTTTTTTACTATTTTTTACTGTTTTATTATTTGTAGGCTGGGAAATAAATTTTTTTTATCAATTAGATCATGAAATATGTTTTTTTTATTTCAATAAAAAATGAAAATACTGAGAATTTTTATTTTTTTAATAATTTTAAGATTTTTGCATATACCCAAAAAATACAATAATAATTTGCCCCCCCCAAAAAAACGTGGTACAGTGAAAACGCGAACCAATAAACGCGATCCTGCGGGGGATCACTGTATATATATATATATATATATTATATATATATATATATATATATATATATATATATATATATATATATATATATATATATATATATATATATATATATATATATATATATATATATATATATATATATATATCTATATATTATATATATATATATATATTATATATCTACCTTGGCTGTTTCCCCCTTTAATTGGGGGGTAGCCGACATCAAGAAAAGAAAACAAATAGGGGGATTACTTTGCTCTATGGGCAATGACGAGGGAGCTAGCGACCGTTCAGATGGCACTGCTGGAGTGCCACAGCCCATCCTCCCGGCTCTTCCACAACCTGTGTCGCTTCACAACTGCCAACTACTCCTACTGCCCCTACCACAGGGCTACCTCTGTAAGATGCAGCCCCGTGGTAACAGCAGATGCCCATCAGAACTGCGTCACAATCGCTCGCCACTCATTCCTATTCCTAGCACGCTCGCTTGCTTCCCTCACATCCATCCTCCTATCATTCAGGGCTCTCCTTACTCCATCCATCCATCCAAACCTAGGCCTCCCTCTAGTATTTCTCCCATCAACTCTCGCATTCATCACCTTTTTCAGCAGCCTTTCATCATCCATCCTTTCCACATGGCCAAACCATCTCAGAACATTCATATCTACTCTGGCTGCAATTTCTCTCCTCACACCCGTTCTTGCTCTCACCACTTCATTCCTAACCCTATCCAATCGAGATACACCAATCATACTCCTCAGGCATTTCATCTCAAACACATTTAGTTTCCGTCTCTCACTTACTTTCATACCCCATGACTCTGATCCATGCATCACAGTTGGCACAACCACTTTCTCATACAAAACTTTCTTAACATTCATTCCCAACCCTCTATTCTTCATCACTCCTTTCAATGCACCCAACACTTTACATCCTTCTTTCACTCTGTGACACACATCAGCTTCCATTCCACCATTTGCAGCTATAACCGAGCCTAAATACTTAAACTGCTTAACCTCCTCAAGTGTCTCTCCATTCAACATAACATTCAATCCAGCGCCATCCTTACTCTTTCCCACATTCACTCTCAACTTCCTTCTCTCACACACCATTCCAAATTCTGACACTAACTGACACAGCTTTTCCTCTGAATCTGCCACCACCACAGTATCATCTGCAAACAGCAACTGATTCAGCTCCCACTTGTTATCATCCCCATCTACCATTCTCAAACCTCGACCACGCACTCGCTCATTCACCTCTCTTACAACTCCATCAATATATAAATTGAACAACCATGGTGACATCACACATCCCTGTCTCAGTCCCACTCTCACTGGAAACCACTCACTCACTTCATTCCCTACCCTAACACAAGCTCTACTGCCCTCATACAAACTCTTCACTCCATGCAACAATTTACCATTAATTCCATATAATCTCAAAACATTCCACCTAGCATCTCTATCAACTCTATCATATGCTTTCTCCAGATCCAAAAATGCAAAATACACATCCTTACCCTTTGCTAAATATTTCTCACATAACTGCCTAACTATAAAAATCTGATCTATACAACCTCTACCACTCCTAAAACCACTCTGCACTTCCGCGATCACATATTCTTTCTTATCCCTAATCCTATTAACCAGTATCCTACCATACACTTTTCCTACCACACTCAACAAACTTATACCCCTAAAATTACTGCATTCATTCATATCTCCCTTACCTTTGTATAGGGGCACTATACAGGCAATCACCCATTCCACTGGCACCAGTGACAACATAAAGCATATGTTAAACTCTCTCATAACCATTCCAATGCAGTCACACCCCCTTCTTTCAACATCTCCGCTCTCACACCATCCATTCCAGGTGCTTTACCTGCTTTCGCTTCATACAATGCCCTTTTCACCTCCTCTCTTGTAATCTCTCATTTTCATCTCCCATTACTGGCACTTGAACCCCTCCCACTGCCACTATAGCTGCCTCTCTATCTTCCTCAACATTCAGCAAGCACTCAAAATATTCTGCCCA
>JAXCGZ010009691.1:0-52500 GCA_037179515.1 Halocaridina rubra | reverse complement strand
GGGAACAGAAGCACTTCCACATTCTTTTCCTGAGCATTTACTGGCCATGATAAATTAATAAAAATACCACAAAAAGGCACAGGAAATACATAGTTTACCAAAACAACTGTTAGAACAAGCTGTATATCTGCACAGTATGCTGGGTGAAGAGAGACTGAAGCACATGGCAGCATTGTGGGAAAGTGCCTCTGAGGCGGTCGCTTTTACTATACTGAACCACTTTTTCTTGTTTTCGTTATTCGCGTTTTTCGAATTTTTTTACTATTATTTTGTAGACGTGTTAATCCAAATTCACGTAGTTTAAACTCGTAAATCAAAAGGTGACTTTAGTATTACTGTCGCATTTTTCGTAAAATTTGCGCATTTTCAAGTTATCCATTATTAAAATTTTACAAAAGTATAAGTATCAGTAACCTAAAAAATTCAAAACCTTCACCAAAGGTAAACACAACAATTTTTCAAATAAAGAAGTGTACCATAATTATAATAAAGAATATATA
Organism: Halocaridina rubra; assembly: GCA_037179515.1. Taxonomy (NCBI): domain Eukaryota; kingdom Metazoa; phylum Arthropoda; class Malacostraca; order Decapoda; family Atyidae; genus Halocaridina; species Halocaridina rubra. The sequence continues at coordinate 52,000 of JAXCGZ010009691.1, read as the reverse complement.
TCAGACAATGTATTATCATATTATATATTCTTGGGAAATTTAAAGTAAATTCACAAGTATAATGATGCGAGATTCTCATATACAGGTGTTATAAAAGTGCCGTACCAATATTAATAATTTTTTTCATACAATATCCTTATGTATACTTAACATAAGCAAAGCCATAAGAGTTGAAAAATATACATTATTACAAAAAACAGATATTTTATAGTGGAGCAAATGAGGAATGGTGTAGGAATAACACTATCCAAAGACCTGAAGGAAAGCTTACTTGGTGTGAATAGAAAGAGTGACAGAATTATGAGTTTAAAGCTGGGACTGGGAGAAATGGTAGTCAATGTGGTATGTGCCTATGCCCCACAAACTGGTTGTACAGCGGAGGAGAAGGATGTATTTTGGGAGGAGATGGACCTGGAGCTTAGAACAATTCCTATAAGGGAGAGGGTAATTTTGGGAGGAGATCTAAATGGCCACTTGGGAATTGGGAGGGCTGGGATAGGTAGAGTTCATGAGGGGTGGGCAAGAGAAATGAGGGGGGAGATAGAGTGATTGACTCTGCAGTGGCATTTGATCTGGCATTGGTCAACACATTCTTTGAGAAAAAGGAAAACAGATTGATTACATACAGTAGTGGTGGGGGGGAGAGCCAGATAGATTTGTTGTGTAGGAGAGACCATCTGAAGGAGATTAGCAACTGTAAAGTAATAAATGGGGAGAGTGTAGCAGTGCAACATAGGATAGTAGTAACTGATTGCAGGCTCAGGAAATGTAGAAAGAGTAAGAAGCCGAGGATGAACCCAAAGATAAAGTGGTGGAGGGGAAGAGTGTTGGAAGCAATACGGTAGCATGAGGCTGTACAAGAATGGTGGACAGAGAATAGTAAGGTGATTTTGAGGGTTGGTGAGGAGGAACATGGAAAGTCATCAGGAAGGAACCCCTAAATGATAAAGAGTCATGGTGGTGGAATGAGAAAGTGCAAGAATGGGTGAAGAACAAGAAAGAAGCTAAGAAAAAGGCAGATTTATCAGGCCTGGAGCAGGATACAGAAGAGTGCAAGCAGGCAAAGAAGGAGGCAAGGAGAGCAGTAGCAAAAGCAAAGGCAGAGACATTGAATGAAGTCTCTGAAGAGCTGGAAACACCAGAAGGAGAGAAGAAAATATTGCAAATTGCCAAGGCCCGAGATGCTGCATCCAAGGACTTGACCCAAGTAAGACAAATAAAGGATAACTATGGAGTAGTTCTAGCAGAAGAGGATGAAATAAAAAGCAGATGGGAAACTTATTTTGAAGGATTACTAAATGAAGAAAACCCAAGAGCAGTATTTGAAGATGGACTTCCAAATGAAGCAGTTACAACAACAGTGACTAGAAGAGAGGTAGAGCGGGGAGTAAGGAAAATGAAAAATAGAAAGGCAGCAGGACCTGATAAGATGCCAGTGGAGGTATGGAAGAGTCTTGGAGAGGAAGGCATAGATATCTTGTGGGACTTAATGCAAAAGATCTTTAGTCCGGAAAAGATGCCAGAGGAGTGGAAAGGAAGCCTAATCATCCCAATCTATAAAGGGAAGGGAGACATTCAGGAGTGTGGAAACTATAGAGGTATAAAGTTGTTAAGTTATACTATGAAGATATGGGAGAAGATCATAGAGAGGAAATGACAATTGGGGATGAACAGTTTCGTTTCATGCCTCTAAGAGGGACAGTGGATGCCATATTTGCCTTGAGACAAATGATGGAAAAGCATCGGGAGAAACAGAAAGGACTGCATATGGTCTTTACTGACCTGGAAAAGGCATATGATCGAGTACCACGTCAAGAAGTGTGGAGGTGTATTAGAAAAAAAAAGAGTCCCCGTGAAATATGTAAGAATCATCCAAGATATGTATGAGAGGGCAGAGGCAAATGTTAAGAGCAATGTGGGCTTGACGAAAAGTCTCTCAGTAAATGTTGGTCTGCATCAAGGATCTGCTTTGAGTCCATATCTATTTGATCTGGTCTTTGATGTAGTAACCCAGGGTATTAGAGATCAGTCACCATGGTGTATGCTCTTTGCAGATGACATTGTACTGTGTAGCAACAGATGAAAGGTAGTGGAGGAGAAGCTTGAGGACTGGAGAAGAGTGATGGAGGACAGAGGACTGAGAATCAGCAGGAAGAAGACAGAGTACTTGAGGTTGAGAGATGATGAGGATGGGGAGGTCAATTTGCAGGGGAAGGTGTTGAATAGAGTTGAAAAGTTCAAGTATTTGGGATCAACAGTAGCATAGGATGGTGACCTAGAGTCAGAAATAACCCACAGATTACAAGCGGGATGGAAGAACTGGAAGAAAGTGTCTGGGGTGCTGTGCGACAGGAGAATAGGGATTAATTTGAGGGGTAAAGTGCATAAGACGGTTGTGAGACCTGCAATGATGTATGGAGCAAAGGCATGGGCAATAAAGAAGACACAAGAGAAAAAACTGGATGTGGCAGAGATGAGGATGTTGAGATGGAAGTGTGGGGTGACAAGAAGCGATAAGATCAGAAACAAGGTAATTAGAGGTACCTCAAAAGTTAGAGAAATATCAAATAAGATACAAGAAAGTAGACTAAGATGGTATGGTCATGTCAATAGGAGGGATAAACAGTATGTTGGGAGGAGGGTGATGGAAATGAATACACAGGGTAGGAGAGGAAGGGGGAGACCAAAGCGTAGGTGGATGGATTGCATCAATGACGACCTAAGGTCTAAAGGTTTGTTGGGTGATGAGGTATGGGACAGGAACATATGGAGAACACTGGCCAGAAACATCGACCCCACATAAAAGTGGGAAAAGATGCAGACGAAGAAGAAGACATAAAACAGAAAGCAACTATTATGACATGGCAACAAGTAATAATCAAAATTATTAATCAATATCAGTATTATAAAAATAATGATTAATTTAGTAATTAAATTTAATCAAATTATTATTACATAGTCATTCATTATTAATATATTATTTAATCCATAATTAATAATCAATTACTGTTTAAGTGTTCACTAATAACATTAATAAAAAATCAGCTGTAATTAATATAATTCTACCACTAGTTCTGCATTTTGGTAATTTAGCAACCATGGCTGAGTCAGTCTAGTAATCATTCATTCAGATACAATCATATCCCATTCATCCTCATGCGTATCACAGTCATAAATAATGATATGACGGCACTGGGGAAGTGCTGAAATAATGGTAATGAAGGCAAGAGCTCATTCCCCAGTGATAGTGGTTGTTTAGTCTCGAATATTGACTCATGGAGAAATATGTTAAAAAAAAGGCTTTTCCAATAGATAGAAATTAACATTTAATACATTCAATTTACCTATCTTAAAATTATTTACTGATAATTAAGAAGTATATTACATTAAGCAATTAATTATGAACTATAAGCCCTGCAACTGCAATTAAGAATGGGAATGAATATTGTATACATATATGACCATTGCAATATAACATAATAACAGTGCAAAAATTCTTAGTAATCTAGTTACATGCATACTATGTATATGGGCGCTGTTCTTTTCTCTTTTTTCCTATGGCTAATTCAAACACACCTAGAAAAAGTACTAAATTACTAGAGTTTTTATCAATATTAACATCAAATACATATTATTGCTCTTATATACCATAATCAAAACGTAATTATTAACCCATTTTACTCTAGACTCCATAGTACATACAAAACTTACCTGAAAATTTATAAAAAATACCAAAATAATTTTTTTTATATTTAGTAATATAGACAACATAACAATTTTATCTGTGTTATGTAAATTTTTATTTTCGATTCAGATTCATCATCAAGGTTTCACTTAATATATACATCAAATTACTATCAGAAAAATACATACAAATAAAAGTGTATTCCAACAATAGGTGTTATGATTATATAATTTCTAACATCAACACAAGTACAACTCTTATAGTCCCTCAGTAAAGTTATTTCCAAGCCATATTATAAAAAAAAAATAACTTAAACAGCAATTTTTTATCATTCAGTACCTCAAAAATCATATAATGATTTCTAACTGGGTTCTACACAGACATAATATACATTATCATGTCCTATATTAGAATAATAACCCTTTACGTTTGACTAATTAAAAAATAAAACTAATCCCATTAGAATGACAGTTTGCAAAATCATTGCCTTTAGAGATTTCCATAACCAAATATTAATAAAGACCAGGTTTAAACTAAGCATCAGAGAATTATTATTTTGTTTAACAATAAGTAATCACAATTATATCTTAATTATTCATTAAAAAAATCAACAATCATGACCGATTAATTTTCAATATTTTTTTTAAAGAAAATCACTGAATATATTAAAAAATAAAAACTTCAGGAAGAATTCTGCTCAGGTGGAGTTCTAATAAATAAATAAATATATATACACCTTGTTCTCAAAATAACGCCTAGATATGTTCTCAGAAGTGTCGTGTAAATGGAAAATTGCGTAAAAAGACGAGTTATTTTCCATGGGAAACAATGATAAAGGGCATAGATACGTTCCAAACCTTACATAGACACACCATGCCAAAGATATAAGATAAGTAAAAAAAATATTTTATTACTACATAGCAAAGCAGAAAGCCCTGTATCTATTTTTAAGAGTATACAAAAGATATTCATATTCACTTTACAGCTAGAAATTAACATGCATTACTATACTTTACTCTATTATGCAGTGGGCAACAGTTATACAGTACACTGGGACATGCATGGTGGCAGTGAGCAAGTAACTTATGTGGTAGAAGAGGAGGAGGATGCAGGAGAACGATCCTCTATCTGCAAATGTATATAAAGATAAAATAAGAATTATAAATAACCAAAGCAAGACTAAAAAACGAGAAAAAAAAATTAATTATGCAATGCCTACATCTACCATATGACAGATTAAAAAAAACTTAATCTACATTCTCTAGAGAGGCACAGAGTTAGGGGGGATATGATTGAGGTGTATAAATGGTTTAAAGGGATTAACAAGGGTGATATTAATAAAGTTTTAAAAATTCATGATCAAACCAGAACTCGTAATGGATTTAATCTTGATAAATTTAGATTCAGAAGGGAAATTGGTGAAAATTGGCTTGATAATACCGTAGAGTATTCCTAGTAGGATAATAAATGCCAATACCTTAGACACCTTCAAATGTAGATTAAATAGACATATGACAGAGGTAGGGTGGGTATGAATAGATTAGTGTTTATTAGAAAAATCATGAAAAGAAAAACAGAATAAATAAGTAGAGTAGAATAGACTAGACATGCTGAAAATATCATTCAGAAATGGAACTGCCTCGTGTGTGCCAGTAAGCATGTTGCACTGTCCCCTATTCTTATGTTCTTAATATTTTCCGAACACGTGTTTTGCATCCTCCTTCCATTTTCAAATTTGTATCTGGTTTCTGAATGACAGATTTGTTAATAAAATGTATCCAATTACTCTCTCTCTCTCTCTCATATTTCTTTACAAAAAACGAATTAAAACTTAGGTTTATTACCTTTAAAATGAGCACTGTAATGAACGTGATTAAGACTAAAGCAATAATTGTATTTACATAATAAGATGAAAAATTTCTACCTAATTCCTGTTTAAGAGAGACATTACAAAGGATTCGTGGAAAGGAAATTAATTTAACGGTCTTTTAACTCATTAACATTTTTATTAAAAGTGCATTATTATCCCAAACGACTCATCAGCTTGTAAAGTAACTGATGTATGCGTTGTTTGTAAGACTATTCTCCTATTAATATAAATATATTCTATATAATGTAAGTGAAATGAAACGAGAGAGAGAGAGATCTTTAATTAACTCTTGTTCATCCAACCAAAACTACATTATTTATTGTAAATATAATGGTTTAATTACAAATTCGTAATAATAATGATATTAATAATAATCTCCACAATCATCATCAAAGGAAAATTATTGTTAAAAATAATAATAAGAATAATAATAATAATAAGATCTAAGGAGAATTTTTGGAATAGACATCATGAGAGTAATGCAGAGGTATATTAAAACCCAGCAGAGAGCTGGATATTCATTACACATCTTTTATAATCCCTTCACATCTGACAGGTCATTACACTCTCCATCTGTTTCTCTTTACAACCTGATAAAGGCTGTTTTATTTTATAATTTTTAGGTCCATCTTGTTGTCACAATTTTTTTTTTTTTTTTTTTTTTTTTTTGGGCCTTATTCGCGAATTCCGAATTTTTTACTATTATTTTTGGGGGGCGTTATTGCAATTTCGCATATAAAAAAATCGCGTATAAAAGGAACAAGGTATATAATATATATATATATATATATATATATATATATATATATATATATATATATATATATATATATATATATATATATATATATATATATATATATATATATATATATATATATATATATATATATATATATAGTGGTGACCCCAACCCACGAACAAGAACAAAATTTTTACCTCAACCCATGGACTAACTCCGACCCACGAACACGCATGTGTTGGCCAAGCCACCACGTGTCCCACTCGCCAGCTCTCAATTCTGCAATTCTTGCTCTATTTTCCATTGTTTTACCTTTCATATAGCCCTTATTTTGGCTCCTAAGAGAGTTAAATTGCTAGTGATATTGGTGTCAAACACCCTAGACGCATAACAGTGGAAACGAAAAAAGATATAATTTCTAAGCATGAAAACGGGTTTCATGTGTCCGATCTCGCCGCGCAGTATAACAGCTCTCAGTTCTGCATTGGTGCCTGCGCTGTGTGGTTCATTCGTGATCTGTTCGTAGTTCTTGCTTTATTTTCCATTGTTTTACCTTTCATATAGCCCTTATTTTGGCTGCTTCCTAAGAAAGTTAAAAGTGTTAGCAATATTGGCGTCAAACACCCTAGACTCATAACAGTGGAAACGAAGAAAGAAATAATTTCTAAGCATGAAAATGGGTTTAATTTGTCCGATCTCGCCACGCAGTATAACATGGCGAAAATGACCATCTGTACTATTTTAAAGAATAAAGAGATCTTAAAGGCAGCTGACATGACTAAGGGAGTATATGTCTTAATGAGGAAAAGGCCACAATTAATAAAAGAGGTAGAGAAATTATTATTTTTGTGGATAAATAAAAAAACATCTGGTTGGAAATAGTATTAGCGAGGCCATAATATGCGCTAAGATAAATCCACCATGATTTAATACCAAACACTCTGAGTTCTAGTGGCGCTAAAGTTGAGGAATTTAATCCAGCGGAAGCTGGTCTGAACACTTTCGTCGATGAAATGGTATTTATAGCATCATTAGACATGGAGAGGCGACTAGTACTGACCAAAAAGCAGCGGATTTTTGCGTAAAGGAAGTTGCGAAATTTGTCGAGAATGAAAGTTATATCCCGCAACAAGTTTTTAATTGTGATGAAACGGGACTCTTGGAAGAAAATGCCTAAAAAAACCTATATAACCCAAGAGAAGTCACTGCCTGGCCACAAACCAGTGAAAGACAGGCTTACACTTTTATTGTGCACTAATGCTATAGGGACTGTAAGATCAAACCTCTTTTAGTTTACCACTCTGAAAAGCCTCGTGTTTTTAAGTGCAGTAACGTGTAGAAAGCTAGCCTTCCAGTAATGTGGAGGTCAAATCCAAAGGCTTGGGTCACGCAGATTTTATTCCAGAGTGGTTGATTGAAGTGTTTGTACCAACAGTGAAAAAATATCTTGAGGAAAATGACTTGCACCCTAACTGTGTCTTCATAATGGATTATGCTCCTTCCCATCCTCCAGGTGTGGAAAAAGATCTCGCTATACATTACAACATCATTAAAGTAAAATTTCACCCTCCCAACACCACTCCTATCCTCCAGCTTATGGACCAGCAAGTAATTTCTAATTTTAAAATGTTGCATATGGAGGGTCTCTTTGCCAGGTGTTGCCTGGTCACCAATGACACGGATTTGACCCTTTGTGATTTCTGGATAGACCACTTTAATATCATCTACTGCATTGGCCTCATTGAAAAAGCATGGATGGAGGTCTCATATCGTACACTGAACTCCGTCTGCAGGAAACTTTGGCCAGGTTGTGTGACTGATAGAGACTTCGAGGGCTTCAAGCAGGAGTTAGCTGTTCAAATTGTTAATGGAATTATGGCCACAGGCAAAAGTTTGGGCTTTGAGGTCAATGAGGAGGATGTGGAGTACCACAAAGAACTCATCACCAAGATAAAACTGTAGGCAGTAGACAATGCGATGAATATTTTTAGAAAAATTTACCAAATAAGAAAAAGACAAATTTCTCTGTGTCGTTTCCTTGTCCCAGTAGACAGGGATGCAGCTTCCAAAAGAGAAAAGAGAGAGAAAAGTCCAGAAATAGAGCCTATTTTGGAAGAGTTCCCTAACGTTTTTATGGAAGAGGACTCTCCTTCCAAAAATTAGTCCCCCTCTTCCTCCTCCACCACCATCCATGTATGCCAGCAACAATCATCCACAAAGGTAAATACAGTACTGTTTCTTATCTACCTTATTTTTTTGTATTTGTTATTAGTGGGAGAATGTGACAACTTTTCTAAGTGTAGGACTTTGCTATTTTATACTGGGTATCAACTAGTGTATCCTGTATACCTGATTCAATTTTCTTTTGCAGATGAAATACACATAACTCATATTATATTTCATGCTTTTAGTGTCTACAAAAATTTAAAAATGAATAGTTATTGTGACCAGGAATGGATTCATTGAATTTACATGCTTTTCAACTGGAAAAATAAATCCAGCCCACGAACAATCCAACCCAAGAACACTTTTTGAGAACGGATTAAGTTCGTTGGTTGGGGTCACCACTGTTTTATATATATATATATATGTATGTATACACCTTGTTTGTTTTTTAACTGTGAAATTGCAATAACGCCCCTAAAAATAAGAATAAAAAAATACGAAATTCGCGAATAACGCCCATGCCAAAAATTTCGAAAAAAAAAAATTTCATTTTAGTAAACAATCGACCGCCTCGGAGGCACTTTTCCGCCATCCTCCTCCTCTTCTACCGATTAATGCGATCGGATATTATGAAGAAAATTGAAAAAAAGCATGAAGAACAAACAGCAAACATATTTTCAATATAGTATCGTCAGGTAAATAGCATGTGAGAGTGCATCAGCTGATACGGAAGTAGCAAAACGTTTGCCGATAGAGGTTCGTTTTCCTGCACCCTCATCCTCTTCTACCGCTTAATGCGATCGAATATTATGAAGAAAAGTGAAAATAAGCATTAAGAACAAACAGCAAAAAAATGTTCGATATTATATCGTCAGGGAAATAGCGTGCGAGGGTGCATCAGCTGATAGGTAAGTGTGACAAAACGTTTGCCGATAGAGGTTCGTTCTCCCACATCCTCCTCCTCTTCTACCGCTTAATGTGATCGAGTATTATGAAGAAAATTGAAAAAAGCATTAAGAACAAACAATAAACCAATTTTCGATATAATATCGTCAGGGAAATAGCGTGCGAGGATGCATCAGCTGATACGGAAGTGTGACAAAACGTTTGCCGATAGAGGTTCGTTCTCCCACATCCTCCTCCTCTTCTACCACTTAATGGGATTGAGTATTATGAAGAAAATCGAAAAAAATCATTAAGAACAAACAGCTAACCAATTTTCGATATAATATCCTCAGGGAAATAGCATGCGAGAGTGCATCAGCTGATACAGAAGTGTAACAAAACTTTTACCGATAGAGGTTCGTTCTTCCGCATCCTCCTCCTCTTCTACCACTTAATGCGATCGAATACTATGGAGAAACTTGAAAAAAAGCATTAAGAACAAACAGCAAACAAACTTTCGATATAATATCGTCAGGGAAATAGCGTGTTGAGAATATATATATTTCATTTAAGTTTCCCCGATATACGTTTTCTTTGTAACGAATTGTATAGTTTACGTTTAGATTTCGTGCAGCACGGTCGATATTAAAGAAGATAGAATAACGTTTAGAACCAAGGAATATTAATAATACATACTATAATCTTGAAGATTAGATAAACCTCAAATAAAGTGAGTAAATAAATATTTTATGAGTAAGATATTGTGCCTGAATAGTGATAAGCATCATCTGATACAGAAGCGGCAAAACGTTCGCCGATAGGGGTTCATTCTCCCGCATCCTCCTCCTCTTCTACCGCTTAATGCAATCGGATATTATGAAGATAATGGAAAAAAAAGCTTTAAGAACAAACAGCAAACAACTTTCGATATAATATTGTCAGAGAAATAGCATGCGAGGGTACATCAGCTGATACGGAGGCGGCAAAACCTTTGCATCCTCGTGCTCACCACCCGTCCCAGTATAAGCCGGTTGCCCACCACATAATAGAGTGCATTAATTTGTTTACTGTACAGTAAATCTATACAGTATATCGTTTATACTGTACGCTATTTGCATGATAATATAAATACCTACAGGTCTTTCTGCTTTGTTATGTACTTATAAAATATGTTTTACTTATCTTATATCTTTGGCATAAGTGTGTCTATGTAAGGTTGTGGAACGTATCTATGCCCTTTATCATTGTTTCCTATGGAAAATTACTCGTTTTTTCACGTGATTTTTCATTTACCCGTCACATCTGAAAACCTGTCTAGGTGTTATTGTTAGAACTAGGTGTATAAGAATGAGAATTTAATAATCAAACATTCGATTTACGTTAATAAAACACGGAATTGGTGTTTTATTATGATAGGTATCGATCATTAGGCACATTTGTAATAGTGCTGCCACCATTTATCCTATCTCTATCTAAAGACAGAGACACTTCATATATACAAGTGAGAGGGTGGCTGAAACACAGCGTTACTTTCTTAAGTTTATTAATGAGTAAACTTATACACCCGCTGCTTACAGTGTGTGAACCTTGCCCTTGGATAGGGCTGTTACCCCCAAATCTTGACTGGCTGATCTAGCTCTCTTCTAGTGATTTCCTTTCTTTTATATAGTACGATAATATCCCTATTATAAATCTCTCGGTTACTTTCTTGCATAGATGTTTGCTGCTTTTTGTGTTACTATTAATCCCCATTATGAGAGTGGACAAAGACTGGTTGGGTCTGGGAAATTAAGGCTGGTTGCCCATTCTAATGCTCAACTGTTTGCTCAAATGTGGGTTCGTCATTACCCAAGTCGAATGCTCAAATCAACTGCTCTACTGCTTATGTAGATTTTTCAAAAGAATCTGTTTTTAGTTGAGGGGAATACATGCACCTAGATGACATTGCCATCAGAAAAAAGTCTCTATACTTTTAGCCAATAAGACAGAAAGTGTAGGGGACTTTTGGAGATTAAGAGTTTTTCTGCATATATTTTCCCTATCATCTTTGTTTTTTGTTATTTCTTTATCTTATGCCGTTATTATATGTCATCGTTGCTACTTGTAGTAAGTAGGCATTGCAAATATTTTAGTTATATATTCAAAGTTAATATAAGGCTAAGAAAAACAAGCGCAAAACGTATCAGTTACTTGAGTGACAACATGATGCAAGAATATAACACACCAACAAACTCTCCCACCTGCAGGGAGCATTGACGTGAGAAGACAAAGCCATTAAGATTCAGCAAATCATAGTCACTTAAATAAACACCTGTTGACCCAATCATTGAAATATATACTTTTTGATCACATTACCGTGCTTTATGCTATATTGGTCTACATTAACAGCGTACGTATTCTATTGAACATAGGAAAGATGAAAGAATACAGTACAGTATATATTAATGCCGAAATAGCTCAATTGCTATCAGGACTGAAGTTATAGAATATTGTTGGCCTGCATGGTAACAGTAATAAAAGGGTCCACTTATTTTTCTGAACTCTCCTTGAGCCGGGGATTAAATCTGCATCACACATAGAGCCTGTGCAGCCGATCACCAACATGAATATATGACTGGAGCTATTTGTTCAGTCTCTATTTTGGGCACAGATTGAATCTAGAATAGCTATATCTCATCAGAACGAGAGAGAGCCTTTAGAAGGGATGCATAGAAACAAAGAAAAAGATTTGCCTTCAATGGCTAATTGTGAATAACATCATGGAGTAATTCATAAAAGGAAATTGCCTGATTTATATTGATATGGAACATATTGATATATTTGGATCAAATATTATGCTGTAATTCACTTCAGTTTGTAATATTGTTAAGTATTAGAGTTATCATACCTTCATGTCCTTTAATTGTTATTACTGATATTATTATTATTGTTATTAGTAGTTGTAGTAGACGTAGGCTAGTAGTAGTAGTATAAGGGAGATTGAAAAAAGAACCTTACCCTTGTATGAATAGTAAGTTGTATGAGGTGACTAAAAGAAGTAAAAAGATAAACTATTAAACAACCAGGAGAAGAGTTGTGTAATAAAATGGAATCATGAATCTCTGTTGCCATGTTTCTTTTGTTCTGGTTTTTAATACCTTTGTGTTTTCTGTGTGTTATAACGAGTATATAAAGCGATATAGCAAGTGGTAGTGGGGGGCAAACAAATCTGTCTTAATTTTCATTAGGTGCTAGAGAAGGCTAACAAAAAGATATGACAGGATGTGGGGGATAAATAGTTCTATTTGCAAATAATCTTCATATTTTATTAGACAGTCTAAAGATATAATGGAGCTGGAGGCTAACCCACATTCCTGAATTTCTGTTTATTGCTACTGTGCAATAAAATAAAAAAGGAGAAACCATGCAGTGCATGATTTTACTGTTTGTGGACTGTTGGTATTCTGTTGCTTTATGTATCTGATATGATAATATCTCTTAATGTCAGGTATCTGTTACCACGGGTGTGAAGCGACAGACGAGCCAAGACTCTCATAATGATGTATCACCTCATCAAAATAAGAAAAAATCAAGGAAGGATGAAAATGGATGTGTCAAATCTGCGTCTCCCAAAATAAAAAATGAGTCGCATGTTAAAAGATCTGTTGTGCCATGGACAATGAATAGACTTCAGGCTTTCTCAGCAGGTAAATATTTTGTTTGAAAAAAGAGCACTTTTCTCTCTGTATAATGTGCACATATTTATCTGAGCATATGATTATCAATAGAAAGATGTTAATAAGCAGGTTTAATTACACTTTTATATTTGTATTGTGTATGACCACCTTACTTATTTTCCCAGGAGAAACCATTATGTATAAAAATATATATATAATTTTCTTTACTGAAAATTTGTTTTAGATTCATTTTAAAGTTTTATTGTTTTGTAATTGTGAGAGAAATATAATATATTTTCAGATTTAGAGAACTCTCAAGAAGAAATGGAGTGTTTTGCAGAAGAGGCCGAGTTAAAGCCCAGTAAAAACTCTAGTCCCAGCAAAAGTATAAATCAAGCATCTGTTAAAAGTAAATTAGGTGGATTTAGGTATGTACTTTTTTCATGTATATTCATGAAGAGACAGTTGTTGTTTGTCATTTTATATCACTATTGATCCCCATTATGGGGGTGGACACAGAAAAGTTTTAGTCAGGGAATTAGAATTTGATGCCCTTTCCAACTCCCTATGTTAGGCTCAATCGTGGGTCTGTCATGTCCTGAGTAGAGTGCCCTAGCCACTGGACTACTGCTGTCCCCTTATTCAGAGACAGTAAGAGCATATGAAATTATATTAAATCATCATTCTAGAACTGAACTTTTCATGGGTAATTTACTTTGACCAACATTGCATTAGTATATCTCATTATTTGTAAGCAAACAAAGCTTTTGCAAGGACTAGTACTGGGATGCTCATATTTTCTTAACATCGGTGATTATCCCTAATTCCACTGACGTGCCCACATTGGCAGTCGTTGGGTAATATTATAAAATCCTTGAAACATTTATTGAGAAAATATATATTAGCACAATATTGAGCTTCATCTCTGTTGCAAAAAATATGTAGTGAGTCCCAAATTATTTTTAATATTGATATCATATCTCATATGAGGTCACACTGTCACTTAAAAATTAATAGACTTTACTTGTTTCAATATTTCTGCCCATATCTGTTGTCAGCTTCTGTTACTAATCTTTTCCTTAATCTCATATGAGGCTCTCACTATTACTTAAAAATTAATAGGCTTTACTTCTTCCAATGCATTTGAATATCTTTGTAGTCAGGTTCCATTGCAAATATTTTACTTTTCTTTTTCCAGATCTCCCTCATCTAAGGATACTAAGGCCAACAACAGTGACCAAGAGGAAGAAGAAGCAGGAAAAAATCATCCATTAAAACCCCTTCCTGGACTGAAGCTAACCCCACTAGAACAGCAAGTTGTCGCACTTAAAAAAAAATATTTAGATACAATTCTCTTTGTGGAATGTGGATATAAATATAGATTTTTTGGACATGATGCTGAAATTGCTGCAAAGGAATTGAATATAGTCGCTCATTTGGATCATAGTTTCATGACTGCCAGTATTCCAACTTATCGTTTGCACGTTCATGTCAGAAGACTTGTTGCAAATGGTAAGTTTTTATTTATTGTGTAGTATGTATAGCTGCAATGAGACTGATTTTTTTTTTTTTTTTTTTTGCCTCATTTTGTGTGTTGCTATTTATCACAATTCAAATGGGGATGGACACATATAGGTTGGAGTTGGAGGATTAAGGCTTGATGCCTTTCGTAATGTACTGCGGCAGAATCGAACCCGCATGTGTTAGGCGTATCAATTTTCAAATACATTCTCTCCCACTGAGCTAAAGCAAACCCCACAGAAATTGTTAGTTTTTTGAAGAGTAAAATTTCCTGCTTGTAGTTAATCCACATGTGAAAAGTAATATGTTAGCTCTATATCGAGAGCGTCCCCTTTTCTCAGTTCTCTGGGTAAAAAAATATTCACGATTACAGTTCTTTTTTAACATTATAATTCAAAATTGAAACTGCGCAGTTGGAAACTAAGTTAGAATTTTGAATAAAAATAAATATTTGGATTCCTTTGATGTATTTGAAAAATTATGTAAAAGATTGAATTCCAGTGTCTTTTAAAGAGATATCCTTTAAGAAGAAAATTATGTAAAGAAATTTTGAGTATGCTTAATAGTTTAATATTACTTTTCAAAAGAATTGGCTGTCTCTAACGTTATTTTGTGTATGGTCCCTTCTCAGCTTTCCATCTGTTGATAACTTTGATACCTCAGTTGTAGAGGGAATATTCATTCCACATACCCCATCCAGTCATTTCAGTTGGAGCATGCTTTAGTTTTGCCATTACCATCTTATAGTTCACACACACTCACAGAGAGGGCTCCTAGTGCTAAAGTTTTGCTTTGATAGATGGTAATACAGAAATATTAGGCTAGTTTTATCACATAACGTGAAAGTGAGGTGCAATTTGCATTGGGAAGGGAGTTTTTTGTTAAAATAATTAATATCAGTTATTTTGGCAGACATTATATATGTAGGGTAGTGTAGATGAAATAGTGAAATGATTGATCCTCAAGTTGTACAAAATAAGATTGCAAAGAGCATTGCAGTTTTACCGCCAGTTATTGATATATCATGTACTCACTAAAATTATTGGATGTTTGAGAGAGGGTCACCCACATCTGTGATAATTCTGCCAATTTATGAATGATGCACTACTATTGCTAATTGCACAACCCTGATGCAACATTACATTCACCTTAGACCAGTCACTCACGATTTCTGACTCATGTACATCTGCTATTTATATAAATACTTTTGACTGCTTTTAGCAGAGTTCCCCTTATGCCATATAATGGCAGTACAGTTCAGAATGTTTTCTCCCTGGTCCATGAATAGCTACAAACTATATTACCTTACTCTAATTACTTTACCTGTCTTATTACTAATACTTCATCCACACACCCTTTTCCTCTCCTGAACTTACTGCTCTATTAGATAATGAATATACTCTTTTGAAACAATGAGAGTCGGTGAACATAACTCGTCTTGTCTTTTCAAATTCAGGCTATAAAGTTGGAGTAATAAAACAGACTGAAACAGCAGCAATCAAGGCAGCAGGAAGCAACAAAAATGCACCATTTGTCCGTGAATTGTCAGCTCTTTATACTCGCTCCACATTAATTGGGGAGGATGTAAATCCTTCGGGCAGTGCAGATGATGTGAGTGGAGGTGATGAGATCAGTGAAAGTACAACAGCAATGTTGCTTGTCTTACATGAGGAAAAGAGCCCATCTGGGAAGGAAGGAGCTATGATTATATCTGTTGTGGTAAGCTTCTTTATCCTTATACAGTAATGTATATTTTTGTCATAGTATAGTGTACAGTAATCCCTCGCTATATCGCGGTTTTTTGGGGGGGCGAGGTTTTTTTTTTCTGGGTATATGCGGAAATATTAAAATTTTAAGAAATAAAAATTTTCAGTATTTTCATTATTTTATTGAAAAAAAATTTCATTATTTTATTGAAAAAAAAATTTCATTATTTTATTGATAAAAAAATTTATTTCCCAGCCTAAGAATAATAAAACAGTAAGAAATAGTAAAAAAATATTAATTTGAACATGTAACTCTGCACCATAGAAAGTACCATACCGGTATCAGCGTTTCGGAAAACGCAAAGGGTCGTACCTACGTGAGCTAACATATATTAAAATTTCCAGTTTTTTCATGATTTTATTGATAAAAAAACGTATTTCTTAGCCTAAGAATAATAAAACAGTAAAAAATAGTAAAAAACATGAATCCTAACAGTATTGCACCATGTAAAATACGATACTGGTATCAGCGTTTCGGAAAACGAAAAGGGTCACACCTGTGTGAGCTAGTACGTATTGAAACTTTCATTATTTTATTGATAAAACAAGTATTTCCTAGCCTAAGAATAAAAAAAACAGTAAAAATTTGTAAAAAACATAAATTTAAACATATAACTCACAGTATTGCACCATGTGAAATACTGTCCGATAGCGTACAATGTATTGGCGTCTTGGAAAACGCAAAGGCTTGCACCAAAGTGAGATAGTTCATGGAATGCTATTGGATGAAAGGGTGGGAGATGACGAATCACATAATTGTTTTTCTGCATTTTCTGTATCATGGGGTCTGATTGGCTTTTTGATTGAAGCTTGGTTCTCCCACCATCTTCCATTGTCTCGCCTCACTCGTTCAGTCTAACTCACATGTGCATCGTTCGCGTTGTGCTTGTGATTTTTTTTTACTCACGTACTTCAACCTTTGCAATGCCTCCCAAACGTCCTTCATCTTCTAAGGCTTCTGGTAGTGAGGTTTAGTTGCAAAGGAAAATGTTAACCATAATGGATATGGTGAAACTGTTAGATATGCTGAAAGAAGGAAGAAGGTTTACGGATGTTGGCCGCCATTTTAGCCTCAATGAATCTACTGTTCGCTACATCAAAAAGGATGAGGCAAATATCAGGAAAACAGCGACTATTTCTTTTAGTAAATCAGCGAAGAGGGTCGTAACATCCCGCAATAAGATAATAGTGCAGATGGAATCTGCTTTGGCCCTGTGGATTGCTGATTGCAGAAATAAGAACATCAGCATAGACAGCAATATCATACAAACAAAGGCGAAGAAGCTGTACGAGGCATTCGCTGCAAGCGAACCCGACGACAACTGTGGCAACCGTGGAGAGGAGGAGGAGGAGAGAGAAGAAGATATCGACTATCCACAACCAGGACCTTCCAGCGATTCTCCACCGAGGATACAATCGTTCGTGGCAAGCAAGGGATGGTTCACCAAATTTCAAAAACGCTATAGCCTAAAGAGCATTTCGGTTTATGACGAAGCTGCCTCTGCAGATACAGCTGCAGCAGAAGATTACGTGAACAACGACTTCAAGAAAATTATCACCGAAGGGGAATATGCTCCTGAGCAAGTCTTCAACATGGATGAGACTGGGTTATTTTGGAAGAGAATGCCGTCTCGCCCTTTTCTTTTCAAGGAAGAAGCTAAAGCCCCGGGATTTAAAGCGCACAAAGATCGCGTTACCCTCATCATGTGCAGAAATGCTACGGGCTTCATGTTAAAGCCCGGGCTAAATCTACAAGCCAAAGAACCCTAGAGCTTTGAAGAATAAAAACAAGAATCAGCTGCCAGTGTATTGGATGCATAACCCTTAGGCCTGGATCACGAAAAGCCTCACATCGGACTGGTTTCACAAATGCTTTATCCCTCAGGCCAAAATTTATCTTGTGGAAAAAGGTCTTGAATTTAAAGTCCTTCTTTTGATGGATAATGCTGGTGGCCACGCAACTAATCTCGAATATGACGGTGTTCAAGTAGAGTTCCTGCCACCAAATACGACGTCACTGATTCAGCCTATGGATCAAGGTGTTATTCGTGCGTTCAAGGCCCTCTACACACGAAATGCCCTGGCGAACCTGGTTGAAGCCATGGATTCGGACAAAGAATTCTCAATGAAGACGTACTGGCGTAATTACACGATTGCTACATGCCTTCAAAATATTCAGAATGCAATCAGAGAGATGAAGCCGGCCACAATCAATGCCAGCTGGAAGCAGTTGTGGCCCCAAGTCATCTACGGCTACAAGGGATTCGCTCCTGACGAAGTCCATAACTCGGCAGTTGCGAAAGCTGTGAAGTTAGCTGCATTGCTAGGAGGAGAAGGCTTTAAAGATATGACTCACAAAGACGTGAAAGAACTGATTGACTGCCACTCGCAGCCTCTGACTGATGAAGACTTGAAAGAAATGACAAAATCAGTGAGCGAAGAAGAGGAAGAAGAAGAACTTGAGGAATCGCACGAAGAAATTGAAGAACCTGGCCTTACACTCGAACGCTTGGCAGCCATGTATGAACATGTGAAAGCAGTCCAACAACTCTCGTAGGTACATGACGATAATATGGTTCGTTCGGTGACCTGCAATCTTCTCGACTTTGCCATGGTTCCTTACAAGACCATCTTCCAACAAAAGAAGAAACAGCGACAGCAACTCCCCATTACCATGTCTTCACTCACAAAAAACAGACGTAAAGCTGTTATTGGCTGCGGAATAATTTCCTATGGAGTCTACAAACGTCATTACCACCTCATTCACGGTAAGTTTACCTATCACGTTCATATAAATTTACGTTGCATGCTGTTATTTATAAGTTAAAGGGTGGTTTTTTAACAGTGCTGGGAGGGTTTATACAGTAAACGTAAAAATAATTGTAAAATACCTATGTACATGAGTATGTCGTCATTACGACCTCATTCATGGTAAGTTTACCTATCACTTTCATATAAATTTACGCTTGCATGCTGTTATTTATGAAGTAAAGGGTAGTTTGTTAACAGTACAGGGAGGGTTTATACAGTAAACATAAAAATAAATGTAAAATACCTATGTACATATAGGGTGATCCTACTTCGCGGAAATTCACCTATCGCGGTCGGTCCCGGAACCTAACCCCCGCGATAAACGAGGGATCACTGTACTTCATTTTCTAATGTATCTTTATCCATCCTGATAGCACTTTGCTGTAATAGAAAGTGGGTAATGCATTTATGTATCAGCATTGTGATGTTCCTTCACTTTTTCAGCTGGCATTGCCTATGCTGAATTTATCGTCCTTTGTAAATACTGACACAAAGGTGGGGTCTGTGCCTACTGCAAAACTAACACTCCTATTGCAAGGCTTATGGACTTTTAATCTCCAGACTTTTCATGTTCTCTCCACTACCACTATATATCTTGGCTTCTACTGCTGCTCTCCAAACTCTACTAACTTTGTGTCTTTCTTTGGATATCTTTCCTCTTGCCTTGAGTTTTTGCTATCTTCTCACCCAGATGCTGAAAAACTCTATATTCCAGAGTTCAATGTTCCCACAGTGAGTGGCTTAATTCTCTCCACACTGATGAGGGAGAATGTGAGGCCCTTTCTTTCTCCATTACTCATGTTATGGAGCAAATTATCAAACATCCTACTAGTGTTCATGATCACCATGAACATGCAGCTTCCGCTTTTGACCTATTTCTTACATCTGATCCTTCAAACTACTCATATACTGTACTCTCCTCTATTTGTAAGTCTTACCACTTTCTGATCTCAATCTCTTCCATTTTCGTTCCCCTTCCTTCAATTCCTCCTACTCAGCACCACCTTTGGCACTTTGTGCGTACCCAGCATGATGATTTGCGTAACTTTCTCTCTGACTTCCCATGGGATGACTACTGCTTTCACACCTGCAACCCTGATCAGGTAACCCTAAAAGTTGCTGAAATGGTAGCTTTGAGAATGGAGGCATTCATTCCTTTATAAAAGCATTTTCTCCCCCTATACCTTGGTTTGACTGTGCCTGCTCCATGGCTATTCAGGCCAAGGATCAGGGATACTGGTCATACCAAGCTCTCCTGATTGAACTCGCTCTGCTTTTATTACAGCAAGGAATGGTTGCACTGCTCAGATTCGAAGATCTAAAGCTTCCTTTCTAAGGAGGAAAGTTGATGACCTTAACTCCTCTTCCACTAATGTCTCTGGTCCTTAGCCAAAAACTTCTCAATACACTTCCGTAACTAAAGCTTTCCCCCTCTCATTCATTCTGATGGTTGTATAGCTTGCTCTCCCACTGACAGAGCCTCTTTGTTTGGCTCTCATTTTTATGCCAACTCTTTTGTAAGCAATTCCAGCATGCCTGTTCCTTGTACTTTACCCCTCTCTAAGTCTATGCCATCCCATAAAGATCTGTACTCCGTAAGCTTCCTTGCTTTCTAAAGATGAACAAGGTATCTGCTCCCGATGGTATCCCTGCAAGGTTCCTTAAGGAGTTTGTAGATGAACTGGCTCCAGTACTTTGCCATCTATTTTGCCTCATTCTCTCAACCAGTATCTATCCTTCATATTGGAAGCATGCTTTAGTTCATCCTGCTCCTAAGAAGGGTGACTGCTCTATCCCTTCCAACTACCGATTTATTGCCCAAACCTCTGCTATTGCTAAAGTATTCGAAACTTTGCTCAAGCTTCACTTCTTAAAATGTCTTGAATCTTACTCACTTATCTCCGATCACCAGTACGCTTTATGCAAGGCAAGATCCAATGGTGATCTCCTGTCCTATCATACTCACGTATGGTCATCTTCTCTGAGGAACTATTGGGAATCCTTTGTCGTTGCCATTGATATCTGTAAAGTTTTTGACAGAGTCTAGCACCAGGCTCTGTTGGCCAGATGTCCTGCTCATTGCTTTACCCTTTCTCTCTGGACTCTGATTTCCAGTTTTCTTTCTGACCCTTTTATATCTGTGGTTGTTGATGGCACAGCATCTAGCTCATTCCCTGTTACGAGTGGTGTTCCACAGGGCTCTTTTCCTTCTCTTCATCAACGATCTTCTTCAGTCCCCATCCTCCTATCTTCTCCATGCCTTTGCTAACGATTTTATTCTTCATTTTTCTTGTGCATTCTCTTCACAACCTTCATCTGCTACTCTAATTGTCTCATATCTCTTTTTTCTACTCTCACCTCCAATTTTCAGAGGGTATCTTAGTGGGGCACCCAATATTTTGTTAAATTTAATGCCTCCGAGACAGTTTCTGGCTCTCTCTTTATCGTCTCCTCCTGATAGCCCAGTTGTCTTCGAAACTAATGAAATTTACAATTTTAATTTTATTAACATACTGGGAATCCAGATAGCCTCTAACTTGTCTTGGAAGAGTCACATAATCTAAATTTCTAAATATGCATCCAAAAAAATTTTGTCATTACTTTTCCTCTTTCCAGTTACTTAAAATCTACAAAGGTCTTTTTCATCCCTGTTCAGAATACTGCTCACACATCTGGGGTGCTTCTTTTTACACTTTATCTTCTTGATAGGGTTGAATCGAAGGCATTCAAGCTCATCAATGACCCTTCTCTTACTTTTAAACTGGATTCTCTGTTTCCTTGCCTTAAGGTATCATCCTTCTCTCTTTTCTATTGCTACTACTTCCATCGCTGCTCTTATGAGTTGGCGAGTTGCATCCCTCCCTCACTGCCTAGACAGCGTAAACACTCACCAAGCAGCCTGGTCAGTGCAATGACTGCCTCTTCCCAGCCACCTCCAGACTCTGGAACTCTCTTCCTCCTTCTGTCTATTCTAATTCTTATTACCTATCTTCCTTCAAAAAGCAGATCTATCGTCATCAGGGCCTAATTCTACCATATCTCTAGGTCCTCATTACTTCAACTATTTTTTCAGCATGTCCTTTTCCAATTGTGTATCATTCCCTTTCTGCCTTGTCCTTAGCCTTCTACTTTTTCTTTGTCTTAATGTTTTCTTCATGCCTGGGCCCGATGAGGGCAATTTCCTTGCCTGTCCTGGTGTCAAGCTCATAAAAGAAATAAAAGGCTGTTTTGACCTTAACTATTGGATGAATATCTTCCTTTCAAACTTTATTTTAACTTGGTATTATAAAAATATTCATGGTTGCAGGCATCAGAACTTTGAACTGAGGATAGTAGGCAGGATGGACAACTTTAATACCTGTGCAGAAATGTGTGTATACTTGTTTCACATGCTATAGAGTTCAGCATATATTCAGTTAGAAAGTAGATAATATTTGGAAAGGTTTGTTTTTATAATGCTTGTTGTCCTACCTAGAGGTCAAGTCATTTCATGTGCATATATAGTATTATTATGTTATTTTTTTTATTATTTTGTATCCTCCTCAGGCTATCCAACCAAGCACCGGTGATATTATCTACGATACTTTTGAGGATTCACCAACCCGCACAGAGCTTTGGAATCGAATTGACCATATTCAACCTGTAGAAGCATTAGTGGCTCAGTGTACTTCTGATCTGACTGTCCAGACAATTTCTGCTGCTACAACGAAGTAAATGAAGCTCTAGTTGATGTCAAGCAGTTTTAAAATGATGTATTTATGTCATACTGCTTCTCTATAGCTACTTTAATGGAGAGTATTAAGGTTTTGAAATATCATGTGGGTAAGGGATAATGAATTTGACTTTCTCAAGGATTTTTTTAGTTTATTGTATGTGGAAAGGTTCGTCCTTTATTTATATGTAATTTTTCTTTTCACAAGGAGAGATGATCGCATTCGAATAGAAAAAATAAGTGAATCAAAATACGATTACGCAGAATCTTTGAAGCGTTTATGTAACTTGCTTGAAGGTGAAGAAGACAGAGTAAAACATGTATCAGGTCTGCCACCAAATGTTATATGTTGTTTAGGAGCAACATTAGATTACCTTGCAGAATTTAAATTGGATCGAATCATCAAAATGGCAGGGTAAGTATTAATGATGATTTAAGGTTTGTTCCATTAGATATCACTGATATCTACACTGCACTTTATAAATAAGTTAGAACTTGCAGTAATAACTGCTCTAGTTACCAAAATGATGCTGGTAAATCCCGTAATATGTACCACTATTAATGCCCAATTGAGTTGGGTAGGCAGACAGGTTGGAGCTGGGGAATTGAGGCTGGGTACCTTTATTGCCATGGGTGCGAACTTTACTTTGTCACTTCCAAAGTCGAGCGCTTTAACCATTGCACTCCACAGTCCCCTGAACTGTTTACCAAATAATGTGATGTGATCTGTATTACATCATGAACTCCCATTTCTACTAAGGATGGTACCTTCTTTCGGAGGACTTTGATTTTGCATTTCTCAGAATGGATAAAACAGTGCAACTTTGCTGCAGTGACCTTCTGTTTGCCAAATGATAATGATAAAAATTCCATACTTTGTTTAATATTTAGTTACTGTAACAAAGGAGAGCAGTGGACTCTTTACATTGTATTTTTTATACTTGTATTTGAACAAAAACCAATCCAGGTTACTATAGGGAAACAAATCTGTATTTTTCCATTGTTGATGCTGCTTCTGATTTGTTTCGAGTAGCTTACCATTAATGAAATTGGTAGATAGCAGTAGGTTAGAAAGGAAGCAGATTGCATTAACAATCCAACACACATTTCATCAGAGTTAAAGGAGGTGGAAAAAGAAAGTACATTACAGAGCAGATGTACACAATAGAGGTGGAACTCTTAAGTTGATAAGACTAATAGATTGTATATCAGTTATACAGCTGTATTGGTGATCTATTAGTACAGTACCTACAGTGTAGTACATAGTTACTATCCAGAACTGAAATAATTGATTTTTGTTATTTACTCTAGAAACAGAACAGACCTACTCTAGAATAATAAGAGCATGACATTTAGAATTTAGGTGCAAGCCAAAGATTATATTGTAATTTATTTCATAAAGAAGGAAGAGAAATGGTGGTGATTAAGTTGTATAGGCTGTGTGTGCACGTTGTTTTTTTATTATTATTATTGTAATTAAAGGGAAAAGTACAAGGGCGTTGACATTAAGCGTCTATTATATCACTGTAAAAATTTAAAGGAAATGAGACGGAGTTTTAGAGTGGGAGTTATAAATGTCATGAGGAATTTTAGTTGGGCTGAGTAGAGTAGCTCCAGACACGTCATAGTTGTTTTTTGTTCATATTAATAGAAAAGTTTTATAAATTGTATATTGCTAGGATGGGCCTGGAAAAAAAGTGTTATGATAGAGGAATAGGAATCAGTGTGGCAGGTCTTGTAGCTGTAGAGGGAGATCCTTGAATGTCTTGTCAATATGATATTATACTTTGTGTGAAATCTGAGTTTTATCGAACCACAATATTATTATGTGTCAGGCTAAAGTAAAAACTACTTAGATATTGCATATACTTCCTGCATACCTGTCAGGGTTAATGGAACACCAAAAATAACTCAGTTGCAATCTGCTTCTCTTCTTATTTACCCTGTTATGTTTACAGATCTGTGCAACCATTCAGCATGAAGCATCATTACATGAGACTTAGTGGTGCCACTTTGCGAAATTTAGAAGTTTTAGCAAATGGTGTTAATGGTGATGTGAAAGGCAGTCTCTTCTGGGCTCTTGATAAAACCTTAACGAGGTTTGGCTCAAGGTTTGTTATTGCGTCTTTATATTTTAAACTGTGAAACCATATCAGTCATCATTATTTGCTATTGGTTTGCTGCTAAGAATATTAACTTATGAAAATATAAACGACTTTTTATTATAATATAAATTTAATATTGGATTAGTTAAGACATCTGAGATTCTACATGTTGCTATATATTGGAATCTCAGGACACTCAAAATACCATGATTCTGTATATACAGGGGTTCCCCGTTTAATGTCAGGGTTCTGTTCCTGACAGCTGACTTAAGTTGGATTTTGACGTTAAGTCGGAAAAGATCTAAATTGGAACTTAGGTCTCCCAACCAGTGTTAAAGATAAATCACCTAAAACATAGGAAAATACTTTATAAGTTCTTAATCCATTATAAAAAAATACTAAAACTAAACTTAACAGTAATGCTAACCTTTACTTGTGTACCATAAATTATATCAATAGTAAAATTACACTACAGTACAATACATTTTCACTTACCTTTACTCGTATGGTTGGCGTCCACACTGGAAGGGGCATCGCAAGGGAGGGAGAGACTTGCTTATTGGGAGGTGGAAGCTGGAGAGGCAGATGCTAAGGAGACTGGGGAGGGTGAGTCTGGAGAGGCAAAAGAACATACAGCAGAAGATGAAGATACTGGGGCCGGTGAGTCTATAGAGGTAGAGGGTACAGGATCTTTTGGTGGGGCTCCACCCTCACGAAGAATTGGTCAATATCTAATATATTTCCTTGTAAGACTGTTGGGCATCATTGATCCCTCTCTCGACTTTAGTGTACCTGGCAATGTTGGAGTCCTGAGGCTTGAGCTTTGCCAACAATTCTTCTGCCAGAGCAAAGGTTTCTTCCAATTCTCCGGTTGTGAATCTTTTGGGCTCTGGGCTTGGTAAGTCTTCCTCCTCTTCAATCATCTGCTTCTCCTATTGAATGAGGTCCTTAGTAGATAACTCCTTGTCATGTGATTCCAGGAGCTCTTTTACATCATCAGCCTCCACCTCTAAATCGAGCTCCTTAATCATGGCAACTACATTGTTGGTTACAGCCTCAACTGTCTCCTCAAAACTTCGGAAGACATTCATAAAATAGGAGCATAGTTCTTTCCATACCCCATTCAAGTTCGTTTGCAGCACTTCCTCCCAACCATCAGCAATATTCTTCACAGCATGAAGAATATTGTATGACTTCCAGAGGTCCTTGAGGGTCAAGTTCATGTCCTTCTCAGTTGACTTGGGAGCCATAGCGATTGTTCTTCGAAGGAAGTAGGTCTTGAAAGAGCCAATAACCCCCGGATCCATTGACTGTAACAGGGAAGTGGTATTAGGTGGAAAGTAATCCATCTTTACATTAGAATGAAAGTTATCCAAATGGGCTGTGTGACCAGAGGCATTGTCCAGGATAAGCAACACTTTAAAGGGCAGACCTTTGGAAGCACAGTACCTCTCTGCTTCAGGGACAAAATGTTTGCTGAACCAGTCCTCAAATATATGAATGGTTATCCAAGCCTTCTTGTTTAACTTCCCGAGGATTGACAGTTGACCCTTCCAAACTCCTTTGAGTGCCTTTGGCTTTTCTGTCAAATAAACCAACAAGGGATTCAGCTTACAGTCTCCGGTAGCATTAGCCCCCAAAAGCAAAGTCATTCTCTCATTGCTGACTTTATGGCCTGGTGTTGTCTTTTCTCCTTGGCGATGTACGTTTGACTAGGCATACGCTTCCAGAATAAGCCAGTCTCATCCACGTTAAATACCTGTCCGATACAGTAACCCCCCTCCCCTATTACCTCACCCAAAGCAATAGGAAACATTTTTACTGGTTCCTCATCACCACTAGTAGCTTCACCTTACACTCCTATGTTATGCAAATTAGCACGAGCCTTAAAACTATTAAATCAATCTCTTCTAGCCACAAACTCTTCACCTGCATTCCCTTTCCTCATTCTCTTTTCAAGGCTTTGAACAATAATTTAGCCCTTTCCTGTATTAACATGAGGCTTACTGGGATACTCCATCAATTTTGGTCTTCAAGTCAAAGCACTAGCAATCTCCATCTCGACCATATGCAAGGACTCCCTGTATGATGAGGGATATGATATATGATATGATATCCTGATTCTGCTCTGTAAATAGTAAACGAGGGTTGAGGTATTTACTTGAGTGCATCAGATTTTTTGTGAGAATATTCTATTGCTTAAGTTAGAAATAAAAATTTAGTGCCATAGAATATGCAAATGGAAGATATGCTAATCAGTCGCTTACAGTAACTTAACAAATTATGTCATATTCTATTTAAGAAATAACTGCTTTGTTTTAAATACTGTATATGTCATACCTAATTTTTTAACATAATTGGTATATGACCTTAAATAATGGTGAATGTAAGTACTGGGGTTAGTTTTTTTGTCTTCTCTTCTTTCCCTTCCTCACCAAATAGCATCCACTGCTGGAGCCATCTGGTTTGCAGTCCTGTACTTTTTCAACTGGGCTTGTTGCTTTTATTATGATAATTATAATAATAATAATTCTGGAACTATAGTATATTGCCTGCTCTTAAGAGAATTATCAGAATTCAAAGTGATTATGACTAAATGACTCTAGTGTCTTAACATTCAAGGAAATATAGTGATTGCTTGGAGCTCCAGAAAAAGTTATCAGCAAGAGAGGTGGCTAGTGTAAGAATATTAGTAGAATTGGATAGAAGAAAATGTAAATATACAAATAGAAAGTAGTATTGACAGAAGATATATGGATGGCTATGTATTATTTTCATTATGAATAACTTTTTTGTAATAGTGTCAAATATTTCCTTTCTTTGCAAATTAGGCACTTATACTGTATGTTCATATTGCAGATATCAATGTGGATTCATAGGATCACTGGGTAAATGCTGTTGAGACGTGGATGTCATCATTGCATTGAATTGATTGATTTCATGTAGCTTTTAGTAATTGTAAGAGATATTTATGCTTACAGATTATTACGCCGTTGGATAATTCAGCCATTACTGAACATCAAGGACATAACTGAGAGACAGGATATGATTGAAGAAATTATGACTTCTGATTCCGCTGTCTTTTCCACATTAAGGACAGTACTGTATAAACTGCCTGACTTTGAAAGAGCAATCACTACTATCTTTCATAAAAAGGTTAGTGAAATTTTATCATAATTATTCAGCAAAACTGCAAATCCAGAGTCAATATCAACTTGAGGGATCTTTTGCATTCTGAATCTGCAGTTTTACCTAAAGTTGATGAACTTAATTTTGGTAGCACGAGATTGGTAGGTACTAAGAAGACTATCCTCCAATCTATAATGTATATTTTAACTGTGTGATTACCATAATGATGTAGAGTTGTTAATACACTGTTTCTCGTTGGTGTATAGTATTAACTATATTGCTATCAGATTTTTCTTCCATTATTTATTA
Organism: Halocaridina rubra; assembly: GCA_037179515.1. Classification (NCBI taxonomy): domain Eukaryota; kingdom Metazoa; phylum Arthropoda; class Malacostraca; order Decapoda; family Atyidae; genus Halocaridina; species Halocaridina rubra. The sequence goes on along the minus strand of JAXCGZ010009691.1, from coordinate 23,643 downwards.
TACTTAGATGTTGAAGTTTCAAAGTCTTGTAACATATCTATAGCATACCTAGTCATAATAAAGCTCACTTAACATAAGGCTATTTTCCACAACATGTTACCACGAATATTTTCAGGATGAAATACCTTTGTTACCACCTTGCGAAAAAATTTAATACTGACACAATAATTATCGATGCACATGGTGTTTTCCTTTCTTTGGTTTTTCATAGAATCTCAGGAATAAGGACATTTTATTTTTGCTTCATATTTTTCGTACACTGCCATTTGGAAATACTGTAATATCTTATTTATGGGAATTTTAATAGATAGATAATGTTAGTTTTTCTGTCTTTTCATATATCTATAGTATACACTATGTATAATTTGCAATAACGTCCCTGGCATGTTTTTGAAGACAAGTCATTTCTTATATCGTAATATATAGTTTCCTACACTGGGCTTTTAAGTGTTTATATTTTGAATATTTTTTTTTTTATACTTTTACAGACATTTCTGTTACAACCCTTAATACACTCATTCTCTTCTTACATATAAATATATCTGACTAGCTTGGTATTGAACAAGTCTTCACAATATCTTTTTGCATTACTTCGTTCTTGATGGGAGATTTGAATACAAGAGTATGGAATGAACCAGTGGATGATGTAATTGGGGTGTATTAAGTACCCGGTAGGAATGAGATTGGAGAAAAAATTATTGAAATGTATATTAAGAGAGATGTGGATTGCTAATACTGTATTTAAAAAGATGGATGTGCACAAGTATACGTGGGTCAGAGTAGATAATCAAAAGTTGTGGACAGAGCATTTATGGGTTATGTTGTGGTGGCCAGGAGGATATCTGGAAGAATATTGGATGTGAATGTACTGAGATGAGCTAGTGGTGGAATATCTTATCATTCTTCAGTGGAAAGTAAAGTGAGAGTTAGAGATAAGTGGAGAAAGAGGAAATGCAAGAGAGGAAGAGAGTTGGTAAAAGTAAGTGAACTGAATAAGAAGGAGAGACTGTGAGTATAAGGCTAATCTGAGGAATGTATGGATTGTAGTTAAAGAGAAAGTGGAGGAAGGAATGGAAGAAGAATGGAGTTGTTTCAAGGAGGAAGTTATGAAGTGTGCAGAGGCAGTATGTGGAAAGAGAGTAAAAGATGGAAGTAAAAGGAAAGGTAGTGAATGGTGGAAATAGGATGTGAGTGCAGTAGTGGCTGAAAAGAAGCAGGCAATTGAGGTATGGCTGCAGATAAGTAATGTTGAGACATATGAAAGAAATACTCCAAGGAGGAGGTTAGCACATGGTTATGGAGGCAAAGGGAGGAGCAGATGTAAGGTGAAGTTGGAGCTTGTTTGAGAATTTTCAAAGGAATGCAAAGGTGTTTTGGAAGGAAGAGAGAGACAGCTGGGCAATTGCTAGTAGACGAAATAAATGTGTGATAGGGATGGACTGAGTATTTCAAAAAACTTCTAAACAATGCCAATGTTGGGTGATGAGAGTGATAGAGAAATAACAAAAGAGGCGGTACATTTGGCATTGAGAACGATGAAAGCAGGTAAAGCACCAGGGCTAGATGTGTGTTATGTTGAATGTTTGTGAAAAGGTGGGGAGGCATTAATGGAATGGATGGTTAGGTTGTTGAATGTATATTTAGGAAAGGGAGGGTCCCATTTCATTGGAGGAATGTATGTTTAGTTCCCTCTTTATATAAAAAAAGGATATAAGTATGAATGTAGCAGTTTTAGAGGAATTAGTTTTTTGACTGTAGATGGTATGGTATGTGAAAGATTGTTAATTGAGAGAATTAGAAAAGGTACTGAGAGATTGATTTAGGAAGAGCAGTGTGGGTTCAGGAGAGGAAGAAGATGTGTGGATCAGGTGTGTGAGAAATTCGTAGAGAAAGGTAGGGTCACTTTATGGGCCTTTATGGATTTCAGGAAAGCATATGACTGGTGTTGTGGAGTGTATTGCAAATATATGGAATAAGTGGAAGTTTGTTGAATGCGATAAAGAGTTTTTATATGAATGTTAGAGCATTTGTGAGAGCTGGGAATGGTATTAGTGATTGTTTTGAGGGAAATGTAGGGTTGCGTGAAGCTTGTGTAATGTCGCCATGGTTTTTTAATGTGTATATGGATGGAGTGGTAAGGAAAGTAAATGAAAGAGTATTAAACAGTGGCTTGGAAGAACTGGGTGAGTATGGAAGGCTGTGGAAATTGAATCAATTGCTAATTGCGGATGGTACAGTACTGATGGCTGATACTGATATGAACTGAATCTTTTGATGACTGAGTTTGTTAGGGTGTATGAAAGAAGGAAGGTGCGAGTGAATATTGGTAAGAGTGAAGTCATGAGATGCATAAGGAGTGTTACTGTTGGTAGATTAAATGTAGGAGTGAATGGGGAGTTGCTTGAACAAGTTGAAAGTTTTAAGTATCTGGGGTCGCATTTATCAAGGAATGGACAAGGGGATCCAGAACAAAGTCATAGAGTGAATGGAACGAGTAAATGTCTAGTTGGGTTGCAAATATGTGATGAGAAATAGATATTTGGTAATGAATGCAATGAGAAAGGTATATGAAGGTGTGATTGTACCGCCAGCATTGTATGGAGCAGAGACTAGGAATGCAAAAGAAGATGAAAGCAACAAGTTGAATGTATTGAGACGTATTATTGATGTACCTTGAATAGACAGAGTTAGAAATGAAGAGATCAGGCAGAGAACGGGTGTTGAGAGAAGGCTGTCGAATAGGTTAGATCAGTGTGTGTTGAGTTGGTTTGGACACATGGAAAATATGAGTGATGGAAGAATAGCAAAGTGAGTGTGGAGTGCAGAAATGGTTGGAGTTATGCCAAGGGCAATATCTAGAATGAGGTGGATGGATGGGGTGATAAGGGCATTGGAGTGCGTGTAAGATATAAAAATGAGTAGAGGAAGGTTGTGTATAGGTGACATGGGCCACAGGCATTTCTCGCACCAGCTTTCTCAGCGAACTGTAATGGATGGGTGTGAGGGGGAGTTGCCATGTGATAGAGCAATGAGAGTAGACCAGCTGCGGCTGTCGGACCTTACTGTAGAATAGCCTTGCCCATCTATCATGTGGGTGACCCCAGCAGGGTGGTAGGGGAGAAATGTGGCAACCCTTTATCCCCAAGGAGCTAAGAGGAGTGGTTTGGGTGTGTGTGTGGATTATGGTGAATGTGTGTTTCTTGGGTCAGTCACCTCCCTTACAAGGAGGAATAGTGCCATGTATATGTATGTATTACCCCGTTGTAAAGAATGACACTGATAGAGGGTCACCGATACTATGTGCTCTCATATTTGTAGCTATCTTGCATGATTTATTTTAGTTTTCCTTCTTATAAATTTTTCTGTCCAGCTTAATATTATATAGGTTGTCAAAACTTATGCCTTCATCGCCATGCATTGCAATGGGACTCATTGAAAATCCACCTTTTATTTCTTCCCTCTGCCTTCACAGATGTATATCTCCATGCATCACCAGCCTCACATCTCATGTATTTCATTCAAGTGGGTCTGGGTCTTTCCAAGCCTCTGTTGCCCTGAGGATCCCAGTTGAAATTGTTCTCCATTGGGAGGTGCAAAACCGAAAGGCATGTCCAGGTCATAGTCCATCTCCCCTTCCTCATTACCTAATCTATTTATGGAACTTTATTAATATCCTGTATTGTATCATTTTTCATTATGTCCTACTGTATAACTTTTAATATTCAACTTATAGCTCTATTTTCAAATGGACAGTACCTTTATTTTAAATAGTTTAATTGTCATACCATGATTCATATCCATTCAGTAATACATATTGTACTAGAGGAATGTATAATCTCACTTTTGTATGCAATTTTGATCTCATTCAGCCTCCCTATTTTTTGCTTTACCTCTTTCAGTCATTCACCAAATTTCAATTCAAGAGAGCTTGTATTGGATATCATTGTTCTTAAATATTTGAAAGACTTATCTTCATGTATTCTCTCTCCTTCAAGTGCTGTTTCATCTCTTTGTGCATACTCTTCTCATTATTTCTATTTTTCTAAGGTTTTCGTAAGTCTCATCTTTCAAGATGTCTAATGCATTTTGTTAAGCAAGCTTTGTAAATCTTGTGGTATATTTATAATTAAAGGAGCATAGTAGCATCGAGTGTGTATTCTAGCTCTGTCTTCTTTCTGTTATTTCTCCAGTCTAAACCACTTCCATCTTGAACCCATTTCTAATTATAAAATCCATGAGAAGGGCACACAAGACATATGTTCCCTGCTGTTTACTTTCATTTCACTTGATAGAACCCAGTCAGCTTTGATTTCTCATCTTCATTGTTCATGAATTGTTTTATTTTATATATTTGAAAAGAATACCATAATGATGGTAAACTTTCCATAATATTGGCCCGTGATTTCTATTAGAAACCTTTTCGTAATCAATAAAAACCATCTGAATGGAACTTCTAAGTTCCATGCATTGCTGCTCATTATGTGTAATTGAAATATTTGATCTGCACATTTTATAGAGCCAACATGCTCTTTACCGTCTAATTAGGATATGGATACTGGATTTTTTATCACAACTGATATGAGAACAATGCCTCAAGAGTTACCATACTTTGCCTTATTTTGATATCTTGATTGAGACTCCCAGTGTCCAAGCATCAAGCTTTTTTCATCTTTCCACTCTGCAAAATAGTCTAGTTGATATGTGAAGGGCCTGTTCATGTTCATTTGAAATCATCTTTAGAGTTATTTCGTAATAGCCTGGTGCTTTTCTTCTCTGAAGTTTCCTTATTACTACTTCTACTTCAAATCCCATAAATGTTCACAAGTACATATAGGTCTTCCCAGTTTCTTGTATAACAAGCAAATTATTCCCTTCATTTTTTTTTTTCATTACTTCACAAAATCATTCTGGCTGCTGATGTTTTTCTTTTGGTTTTACTTATTGACCTATCCTCCCTTTTAAATGGTATTTTATTTTTATTTTCGCTCAGGGATATTTCATTGATAATTCTCAGGACTACCTTAAAGTCATTACCAATCCCTGAAAACATGGCTTTATCAGCATATCCAACATATATTTCCATATATTTTGTGTTATCTTTTCTTGCACTTCGTTCAACTTGGCCATCTAGACTGAAATACTTAGCGCATTCTACCTTGAGATCATTAGCTGTTCCCAGAAATTTTTATATACTGTAATTACCATTTGCTAATTGTATCCCAGGTCTCACCTGATGTCTCAGATGTGTGTCTAGCCACTCCATGTCCTAGTATTTCTTTACCAGCATATTGATATACATTCCTGAAGTTACTCCAGCCCTTAAGAATTGTTTGCACCACCTCATATATGGCTTCCAAAACTGAAACACTTTTTAGACATTTATTGGCAAAAGCCAGTTGCTATTTATCACCAAGAATCTTTATAGTAACAAAATTTGATACTCTGTCAACATTTTTGCTGGATACTTTTCAGTTTTGCTGTAGTGTGTCAGTAACAAGTTGGCCGTCACTGCCAGTATCTGCAATTTTATATCTTCTCATCTTTATCAGCGTTCTTTTTCTCTCTGTGTGGCTATATGATATATCTGTTGTTTATGCTTGCAATCGTGGGATTTTCAAATGTGTTTATAAATGTCCTTTTATTGGAGAGGATCACCTCCAGTTACAAGATTATTCATAGTACAATACCTTTAGTTTGCAGTTTTTCCCATGCTTTCCTTACCTATTACAATCTCTACACCTTCATTCTTCCTTCCCAGTTTTGCAATCATATCACCCATAACAAATCTCATCTATTACATCCTGCAGTGCTACATAAAATTTGTCTTTTAACTTCAGGGAGCTCATTCTTTAGTGTATAGCTCCCTGTAATACACACATTGCACTATTTGGTTATAATTATGCAAGCAGTAATTTACTGCTCACTTTTCTCCAATCTGTCAATGCCTTTTCAACATTTCTTGTTAACATCATGCCTACTACTCCACTATTAATTCAGTCTGCTCATCCCTGTTAAAATTATACTTTATACATATAACCACCATCCAGCCTTTCATTTCCCATTCCTGTGGACAGGACTTACACACAGTCAAGTTGTCTTGTCCGTGTCTTGTAAATTCATGTTCTACCTATTGTATCTATCCAATTCCATTAAGGATTCTTACATTCCAATTTCCTGTTTTTGATATGTAAGTACATCACATATTCATGGCCTCATCTCCCCTTGTAAGGGGGGTGGCCAAGCCAAGAAACACTCTTTCGCCACAATCCACACATACCTCAACTACTCCTCTTAGCTCCTTGGGGATAAAAATTGCTACATTTCCCCCTCTCCCACCCTGCTTGGGTCACCCACAAGGTAGGTGGGCAAGGATATTCTACAGTGAGGCCCAGTAGCCTCAGCTGGTTTACCCCCACCGCTTCCTCACATGTCAATTCCTCTCACACCCGTCCATCACAGTTCGCGAAGCTAGCAGGTGCGAGAAATTCCTTTGTCCCGTGTCACCTATACATAGTATTCCTCTACTCATTCTTATCTCTTGCATGTGCATCCAGTGCCCTTTTCACGCCATCCATCCATCTCATTCTAAGTCTTTATCTAACCTGACTCCAAGCACTTCTGCATACCACTCTCTTTGCTATTCTTTCCTCACTCATCCTTTCCATGTGTCCAAACCAACTCAACACTCTCTGATCTAATCTATCCGATAGCCTTCTTTCAACACCCATTCTGTGTTTTATCTCATAATTTTTCACTCTGTCTATTCTATATACACGACTTATACATCTTAGACGCCTCATCTCCATGACATTCAACTTGTTTCTTTCATCTCTCGCATTCCAATCTCTGCTCCATACAAGGCTGTCAGCACAATCACACCTTCATATGTCCTTCTCTTTGCATCTACTGTGTTCCCAAATAATTATTTCTCATCACACTTTTCAACCCACCTAGACATTTAGTCGTTTCACTCACTCTATGACTTACCTCCATATCCACTTGTCCATTCCTTGATATGTACAATCCCAGATACTTAAAACTTTCATCTTCTTCAAGAAACTCCCCATTCACTTCTACATTCAATCTACCAACATTAACACGTCTTGCACATCTCATGACTCTACTTTTACCAATATTTACTCGCAACTTCCTTCTTTCATACACCCTAACAAACTCGGTCACCAAACGATTCAGTTCATTCTCAGTATCAACCACCAGTACTGTGTCATCTGCGAATAGCAAATTATTCAATTTCCACAACCTACCATACTCACCACTATTTCCAAGCCTCTGTCTAATACTCTTTCATTACACGACAGCAGTGACATTACACGACCTTGATGCAACCCTACGTTTACCTCAAACCAATCACTCATACCATTCCCCTAGTCTCACACATGCTCTGCTGTTCATGTAAAAGTCTTCACCATATTCAACAAACATCCAATTATTCCATACAGTCGCAACATACTCCACAACGCCTCTTTAATCCCTGTCATATGCTTCTTCTAAATCTATTAAGGCCCAAAAAGTGCCCCTACTTTTCTCTTAGAATTTACACACACCTGTCTTACCACACGCACACACCTGATCCTCACATCCTCTTCCTCTCCTGAACCCACACTGTTCTTCCTAAATCATTCTCTCAGTACCTATCCTAATTCTCTCAATTAACACGCTTCCATATACCTTAGCAACCACACCCAGCAAATTAATTCCTCTATAACTACTACACTCATACTTAACTCCTTTCCCTTTATAAAGTGGAACTCCACATGCATTCCTCCAATCAACTGGGACCCTCCCCTTTCATAATACATATATTCAGCAACCTAACCATCCATTCCACTAATGCCTCCCCACTTTTGTTATGTCTCTATCAGTCTTATCACCCAATATTGGCTTTCTCCATTCATTTCCCACAGCCACAATCTCTGTTATCTATCATCTTCCTCATTTAGCAGATCCTTGATATACTCAACCTATCTCTCTCTCTCTCACCTATATTTCCTCTACTGGCAAATGCCCATCTGCTCCTTTCACCCTCTCCTCCCTACTAGACTCACCGTTCTGCAGTCTTTTCACTTCCTTCCCAAAAAAAATTTTATTCCTTTCAGAATTCTCAGACTAGCTCCTACTACACCTTACATCTGCTTCTCTCTTTTCTTCCCTTACCACATGCTCTGCTAAGCTCCTCTTTGCACTATACCTCTCATATGTCTCAACTATACCTTAAATGCCTTCCTCTTTTCAACCACTACTAAACTCACCTCTTCAATTCACCATTCCCTCCCTTTCCTTTTACTTCCACCTTTTACTCTCTTTCCACACACTGCCTCTGCACACTTCATAACTTCCTCCTTGAAACAACTTCATTCTTCTTCCACTCCCTCCTCTGCTTTCTCTTTCACTACATTCCACACATTCCTCTGACTAGCCATATAATCAGTCTTTCTCTTTCTTATTCAGTTCACTTACTTTTAGCGCCTCTCTTCCTCTCCCACTTCTCTTTTTCCACTTTTCTCTGAGTCTCACTGTACTTTCCACTAAAAAATGATAAGCTATTCCACCACTAGCTCCTCTCAGTACATTCACATCCAATAGTCTTCCAATCACCCTCCTGTCCACAACAACATATTCCATTAATGCTCTGTCCACTACACTTCCATTATCTACTCTGACCTACGTATACTTGTGCACATCCTTCTTTTTAAGTACCGTATTAGCAATCAACATCTCTATCTCAATACACATTTCTATCATATTCTCTCCACTCTCAGTCCTTCAAGGTACTCCATACTTCCCAATGACACCATCTACTGGCCCATTCCCTACTCTAGCAATCAAATCTCCCGTCAACACCACATTCACATTCATTCCCAAGTCTTCCATACACTCATTCAATTTCATCCAAAATTCCTTTCTTTCTTCCTCACTTCTTTCACAGCCAGGGCTATATGTGCTCGCAAACGTCCAAGCCTCGAGTCTCAGTCTCATTTTAGCTACTATTATTTGAGATGATACTTCCTTCCATTCCAGCACACACCTACTCATCTCTTCGCTTACTAACAGAGCCACTCCTCCCTCTCTCAACTCCAGACACCTTACCACACTCCCAAATGTCGCCTCACTATTCCCTTTTATCCTTGTTTTGCTCAGTGCAAGTACATCCATCTTATCCTCCACAAACATACTCACTGTCACTTCCCTCTTACTTTTACTTTCACCGCAACTACGCACATTCAGAAACCCAATTATTCGGGTTCTGGCTGGATCTCCCCTGCCAGAATACCCACCCATTTCTTGGCCACCCGTAGGATAAAAATTCTGAGGAGGGGATTCCCAGTCCCCCCGCTCTGCCGTATTTAGTCGACTTTTATGACATACAGGGGAACACAGAGGATGTATTCTACCCCCCTCCCTTATAATTTGTTTTTAGAAACTGGGAGATATGTAGCACTGTCATATTCCCAGGACTAAGAGCTATATTAACATTCTGTCTATCCATTAAGTGGCAGAATCCACTAAAGATTCATTGGGTAAATGCACCAAAGTCTAGTTAGTTCTTGTTCCTATCTAACTAAGGCTTACTCTTACCATTGCTTTTTGATTTAGCGAAGGTCATCCACAAAGTGTTTAGAGTCAAAGCCAAGGAGGCAAACCTCCCAAAACCTTTCATGCTATTAATCACCCTGCAGCCAATAACTTTGGTGCTCATCCTGCGCAAGATCACAGTTTCTGATTGTGGGTCTAGCCCTTACTAGAGAGGTGCTGACCTACAAGGCTGCAGCAGGTAATCTTATCCCAAGCTTGGGGTTCAAACCCAGGAACTAGCAACTGATCCAGCCGACCCTGATGCTTTATAAGGGGCAGAGATGCAATTCCCTTAGAGTATTTACTTAATATATCCCACCAACCCCCTATATAGTGTATTCTATTGTAAATTACATCATATTTAAAGTTTGGTAACTGTTGAATTTCTTATGATGTGATACACCCGTTTATTTGAAAGGTTTTAATATTTTTATCCTTTTTAACAGTGCAGTCCACATGAATTCTGGATTGCACTTAATGGCCTAAATAGAGTTCATGCTGAGCTTTTAAAAGTGAGTGGAAACTTGCATGAAAACGTTCAAGCCCCGGCATTGAAGCATTTACTCCAGGAAGTATTAGAAGGACTGTCAAATATTCGTGAATATGCTGACAATATTGATGAAGCTAGTGCAAAGTAAGAATTCCCCTGATTTCTTATTATTTTAGGTAATTTTCCTATTATGTTCTTTATATTATGTAAAACATTATATAATTTATGTTATTAATGGTTTCATGCACATTATAATATACTAGTGTTAATGTTGTGGTATAGAAGCTTTTTTTTATAAAGAATTGTAATTTTATAAGGTGTGCCAAAAACGAAATCATCCTCAGTATTTTACGTGGATGAGAAAAGGAGAGGTGAGAGGTGTATCTGAATGCAGGAGGAGGGATATGAATGTGAAGGTTGGAGTTAGTACCCTGAATGTTGGTACTGTGACTGGGTAAGGGTGGAAATTGGTCCATATGATGAAGAGAAGAAAAGTAGATAAACAGTACTTATATTGTGTGTTCAAGAGACAATGTGGAAAGGGAGCAAGTCTAGGAACATAGAAACGGAGTATAAATTGTTCTACCATGGTGTAGATGGGAGAAGAAATGGTGTAGGGGTAATCTTGAAGGAAGAATACACTTAGAATGTATTAGAGGTGAAGAGAGTGTCCGACAGAGTGATGAATGTGAAGCTGAAAATTGAAGGGATGATGATGAATGTCGTCAGTGCTCATGCATCACAAATATTGTGTGAGATGGAGAAGGAAGCTTTTTGGAGTGAGGTAGATGAATTAGTGGAGAGTGTACCAAGGGATGAAAGAGTGGTGATTAGAGCAGATTTCAATGGGTATGTTTGGGAAGAGAATAGAGGTGATGGGTAGGTACAGTGTAGGGAATAGAAATGTGGAAGGGCAGATGATGGTGGACATAGCAAAAATGATGAAAATGGCTGTGTTGAATACATATTTTAGGAAGAAGGAGGAGCACAGAGTGACATATAAAGGTGGAGGAAGGAGCACACAGGTGGAATATCTTCTGTACAGGAGATCCAACCTAAGAGATTGGAGACTAAGGTGGTGGTAGGGGAGCGTGTAGCCAGGCAACATCGGATGGTGGTCTGTAGGTGACCCTGAAAACAAAGAAAATGAAGAGAATAATGGTTGAACCAAAGATCTGATGGTAGAATTTGAGGGAATAAGATTGTTGTATGAAATACAGAGATGAGGTTGAGCCAGGCACTGGTAGTGGTGAAGAGTGGCTGGATGACTGGGCAAGTACTGCAGAAGTGGTTAGGGAGACAACTAGGAAGGTTCTTTAGGTGACCTCTGGAAAGAGGAAGGACAATAAGGAAACTTTGTGGTAGAATGAAGAGGTTCAAGAAAGCATGAAGAAAAAGAAAATCGCAAAAAAGAATTGGGATAGCCATAGGGATGAAGAAAGTAAACAGAAGTATAAAGAGATGCGCAGTATGAAGAAAGAGATGGCAAAGGCTAAGGAAAAGGCTTTTGATGAGCTTTATGACAAATTGGCCACAAAGGAAGGAGAAAGAGACTTGTACTGATTAGCCAAACAAAGTGACCGAGCTGGGAAAGATGTGCATCAGGTTAGGCTGATAAATAATGCTGATGGAATTGAATTGAAAAGTGAGTAGAGTGTGATGAGTAGCAGGAAGAGGTACTTTGAAGAGCTGATAACTGAAGAAAATGAGAGAGAAAGTGAGAAGGATGGATAATGTGGAGGAAATGTGTCAGGAAGTGCAATGGATCAGTGAGGAGGAAGTTAGAGTAGCTACGAAGAAGATGAAGAAAGGAAAAGCAATTGGTCCGGATGAAATTCCAGTGAAGGCATGGAGATGTGTCGGAGAGATGCCAGTGAGCTTTTTAACCAGGTTGTTTAACAAGATCTTGGGAGGTGAGAGGATGCGTGAGGAATGGAGAAAAGTATTCTGGCACCAATTTATAAGAACAAGGGAGATATGCAGAAATTCTGCAATTATAGGGGTATAAAGCTGACTAGCTTCACCATGAAGGTATGGGAAAAGGTAATAGAAGCGAGGCTGAGAAGATCTTTGAGGATTTGTGAATGGCAATATGGCTGTATGTCAGGAAGTAGCACTACGGATGCAATATTTGCACTGAGAATGCAATGGAATATTATAGAGAAGACTGGAAGGAGTTGCAATGTGTATTTGTGGACTTGGAGAAGGCATACGACAGGGTGCCAAGAGAGGAAGTGTGGTATTGTATGAGGAAGTCAGGTGTAACAGAGAAGTATGTAAAGTTATTGCAAGATATGTATGAGGACGATGTGACAGCAGTGAGGTGTGCAGCTGGATTGACGGTTTGGGGATGGGATTGCATCTAGGATTGAGCCTGAGCCCTTTCTTGTTTACAATAGTAATGGACAAGTTGACGGACGAGATCAGAGAGGAGTCACCATGGACCATGATGTTAGTGGATGAACGATAGTAACAAGAGTAGGGAACAGGTTTAGGCAAGCTTAGAGAGGTGGAGTTATGCACTGGGGAAATGGGAATGAAAGTCAGCAGGAACAAGACAGAGTACACGAGTTTAAATTAGAGGGAGGGCAGTGCATTGGTGAGGTTGCAGGGCATAGAGGTATCGAAGGTGGATGAGTTTAAATATTTGGGGTCAGTTGTTCAAAGGAACGGAGAATGTAGTAGAGAGGCGAAGAGAGTGCAGGCTGGATGGAGTGGGTGGAGAAGAGTGACAGAAGTTATATGTGATAAAAGGGTACTTGCAAGAGTAAAAGGTAAAGTTTACAGGACAGTAGTAAGTCCTGCTATGTTGTATGCTTTAGAAACAGTCCCACTAATAACAAGTCAGGAGGCAGTGATGAAGATGCTGCAGTTTTCTTTGGACATGACGAGGATGGACAGGAAAAAGAATGAGTATACAGAGGGACAGCGCAGGTAGGAAGATTTTGGGACATGGTGAGAGAGACGAGACTGAGATGGTTTGGGCATGTTCTGAGGAGGGATGAGGAGTATGTTAGGAGAAGGCTGCTGAGGCTTGATCTCCTAGGCAGAAGGGGGAGAGATAAGCCAAAGAGGAGTTATAGGATGTGGTGAGGGAGGATATGAGAATTCTTGGTGTGACAGAGGAGGACACAGGGAATGGGGGGATATGTCGATGATTGATCCGCTGTTGCAACCCCTGATGGGAGAAACCGGACTGTATGATGATGACTCTGTTCATGGCTTTGCTTGCCATAGGATGAATTATCCCTACTAAACTAAAATTATACTTTTTAAATAGATTATATAGCTAGATATGTTTATAGTATGCATATTGACTAATTGCAGTCTTTTGAGCCATTACAGGTACATATGATTCAACTTCATTTATTTGCAGAGAAGGCAAGAAAACTACTCTCTTCAGAGATTTTTCTAAGTTTCCTGAAGTTTTAGCAAAAATGGAATCTATATCTGAAGTTGAGCAAGAATTGAAAGGGTTAAAACCTGAAATTTGCAAGGTATATCATACAGTTTTTATTCATTAGGGAATATTACTGTGCTGTGGCTAACATCCTTATGAGTACAGTGCTGTAGTTATCTTCATGCTTAAGGGAGTATAACTTCAATGGCAACATTGTCAGCCCTATTATATGCTTCCATCAAATCCATAAATTACCGAAAAGCATTTTTACTTCTCTGAATATTTCTCACCTTCTAGTCTTACCACAAACTCTTTATCCACTCACCCTCTTCCCACATTCTTTTTCTTCATGCACTGTAGCAGTGCCTCTTCTAGTTCTTTTAGTCAACACTCATCCTTATGCCTTGCTAACCACAATCAGCAAACATATTCCTTTAATACTTCTACGTTTATAATTATTTCCTTTTCCCTTATATAGTGGCTTAATACTTACACCCTTCCAATCAAATGGGACTCTTCTTTCTGTGAAACTCGCATTCATCAACCTAACCATCCATTTCAGCTTTGCTTCTCCACACTGTAACAGTCATTCGACATGATACCCAGCTTGCTCTTTTACCATACCAGCCTTCATTACTCTCCGTGCCACTTGAACCTCATCTCCCATTATTGTCCTCTCATTCTCATTTATTAACAGCATCTCTCGCAGCCATAATAATTCTCACCTTCGTAATGTCCACTAGCAACTGCCCTCCTGCTCATTTCACCCTCTCCTCCCAACCAGACTCACCTTTATGTATAATAAATAATTACCTATAGTCTACTGGAGCTAGTAGGGTGTCCACAACTGTTATAAAAGAATTGAGGTAGCAGAAGTTCATATCCCTCCTGCCCTCACCTCTATCTGTTGTTTTGCAAATGCTTGAAGAGTATTGCAGGATAGAAAGAGTTTCCAATTCACACTTGTGTCCCATTTTAGTTGCCTCCTATAACATGCAAAGAATTTGAGGAGATTTCTATTTACCACCTTCACCATTATACTTTTTGTTGCATTCAAATTCTAATATAACCCTGGGTGGAGACTTTGCATTATCATATGGCTGAAAGCCATGAGCCATATGCCTCTACTGCTTAGGCTCCTCCAGTATGAGTGAAAAAGTTTTCCTTACTTTATCAATGTCATTAATTTTCGTAGAAGATAACTTCTGGTCCACATCCTTAATGAAAGAACCAACGATTTCATCATAACTTCCTCAATAGAAGGTGTCACATTTTTGCCTAGCATCTTGGTGTCACTGAAACTGTATGATGATGCAAGAAAGTATCATTAAATGTTATGGTTGAGTATCTCAATAGCAATGATTCTTTTTTTTTTTATGAATTCACTGGCAATACTTTATTTGTTTGTGTTTGTGTTTTCTTTTTGCCTATGAAATAGTTTCGAATGTCCCTTTCTGTTTTGATATCGCTTTGTATTTATTTTTATGAGTGTCACACCAGGATGGGCAAAGAAAATTGCCCTCATCGGGCCTGGTGTTGATGTAGGCTTTGAAAAAGAACAGATATAGTTTTTTATATGTTTGTTATTTCAAGCAGAATACACAATTAAGTACAGATGGAGTCTGGGCTATCCACAGGTTTTGCGACTTCCAGCTTTCAACTACACAACAGTGTCAGGTTTGGAATACCTAGTAGAGGTGAAGAATGCCCAGTTAAAGGCTGTCCCTAAGAATTGGAATAAAATCAATACGTAAGTATATTTACTGTTACTGTTCTTTGCTATTTTGTATAAAATCTAGTCACTACTGGAAGCTTATTGTATAATTGCCATTCCCTGATAGTTTGTATTATATAATAAGTGTATGTTATCATGAAAATTTAACACAGATAATGTATGAAACCACAAATTCTTTACATATAAACTGTAACATATTAACCGTGTTCTTTTCCTACACAGAACTAAAGCATGCTGCAGGTTTCGACCACCAGAAGTTGAGAAAAGTTTTTCAAAACTTCAAATTCTACGAGAAGAACTGCAAGCTGTATGCCACCAGGTACTTTTGTTTTGTTTTCACATATTCCCTATGCAAAAAACTGTCTTTTTATATATATATATATATATATATATATATATATATATATATATATATATATATATATATATATATACATACATACGGTAATCCCTCGCTCTATCGTGATTCACCTCTCGCGAATTCACTGTATTGCTATATATATATATATATATATATATATATATATATATATATATATATATATATATATATATATATATATATATATTATATATATAAATTTATTTATTTATTTATATATTTATTTTTTTATTTATATATATTTATATATATATATATATATATATATATATATATATATATATATATATATATATATATATTTTTTTTTTTTTTTTTTTTTTTTTTTTTGAGAGAGAGAGAGAGAGAGAGAGACACACCAGGATGGGCCAAAAAAAAGATAAAATAAACAGCCTTTATCAGGCTGTAAAGAGAAACAGAGATGGAGAGTGTAATGACCTGTCAGATGTGAAGACATTATAAAAGATGTGTAATGAATCTCCAGCTCTCTGCTGGGTTTTAATATACCTCTGCATTACTTTCATGATGTCTATTCCAATAATTCTGCTTAAATCTTATTATTATTATTTTTATTATTATTGGCAACAATAATTTTCCTTTGATGATGATTGTGGAGATTATTATCATCATCATTATTATTATTATTATTATTATTATTATTATTATTATTAAGGGCTCATCATTGTTTGTACATCTGTTGGTTTATTTACTTTAATAACTGTGTACAGTGCCCCTCCCTAGTTGGCTGGGACAAAGAGAGTGTGGGGGGTTGGGTAGAATAGAATGTTGGAGAGAAAGAGAGACATCTTTAATTAACTCTTGTTCATTCAACCAAAACTACATTATCTATTGTAAAAATAATGGTTTAATTACAAATTCGTAATAATAATGATATTAATAATAATAATAATCTCCACAATCATCATCAAAGGAAAATTATTATTAAAAATAATAATAATAAATAATAATAAGATCTAAGGAGAATTTTTGGAATAGACATCATGAGAGTAATGCAGAGGTATATTAATAAAAGCAGAGAGCTGGATATTCATTACACATCTTTTATAATCCCTTCACATCTGACAGGTCATTACACTCTCCATCTGTTTCTCTTTACAGCCTGATAAAGGCTGTTTTATTTTATCATTTTTTGGTCCATCCTGGTGTCACAATAATCCTTAAAAAAAAAAAAAAAAATCTTTTTAAGGTGTTCCTACTTCGCGAAAATTCAACCTATCGCGACGGGTCCCGGAACCTAACCCTCACGATAAACGAGGGATCACTGTGTGTATATATATATATATATATATATATATATATATATATATAATATATGGTAATCCCTCGCTATTTCGCGGTTCTCCTATCGCAGATTCAGTGCATCGTGGATTTTTTTTTTTTTAATTTTTTCTTTCTTTTTTTTTTAACACACACACACCAGGATGGGCCAAAAAATAATAAGATAAAACAGCCTTTATCAAGCTGTAAAGAAAAACAGAGATGGAGAGTGTAATGACATGCCTGATGTCAAGAGATTATAAAAGATGTGTAATGAATATCCAGCTTTCTGCATTACTTTCATGATGTCTATTCCAATAATTCTCCTAAGATCTTATTATTATTATTATTGGCGACAATAATTTTCCTTTGATGATGATTGTGGAGATTATTATCATTATTATTATTATTATTAAGGGCTCATCATTGTTTGTACATCTGTTGGTTTATTTACTTTACTAACTGTGTACAGTGCCCCTCCCTAGATGGCTGGGACAAAGAGAGTGTGGGGGGTTGGGTAGAATAGAATGTTGGAGAGAGAGAGAGAGAGGTCTTTAATTAAGTCTTGTTCATTCAACCAAAACTACATTATTTATTTTAAAAATAATAGTTTAATTACAAATTCGTAAAAATAATGATAATAATAATAATAATCTCCACAATCATCATCAAAGGAAAATTATTGTTGCCAATAATAATAATAATAATAATAATAAGATATAAGGAGAATTTTTGGAATAGACATCATTAAAGTAATGCAGAGGTATATTAAAACCCAGCAGAGAGCTTGATATTCATTACACATATGACAGGTCATTACACTCTCCATCTCTGTTTTTCTTTACAACCTGATAAAGGCTGTTTTATTTTATAATTTTTGGCCTGTCCTGGTGTCATAATCATCTTTATTAATTTATTTATTTTTATTTATTTATTTATTTTTTTTAAAGGTGTTCCTACTTCGCGGAAATTCACTTATTGCGGCCGGCCCCAGAACCGAACTCCCGCTATAAACGAAGGATTACTGTGTGTATATATATATATATATATATATATATATATATATATATATATATATATATATATATATATATATATATATATATATATATATATATATATATATATATATATATATATATTTATATATACAGTGTTCCTTCCATTATCGCGAAGGTTCAGTTCCAGGACCCGGCGCGAGACAGAAAAATCGCAGAGTAGGATCAGCCTATATGTACATAGATATTTTAATTTATTTTTACGTTTACACCGTGTAAACTATAAACCCTCCCTGTACTGTTAACAAACCACCCTTTACTTCATAAAGAACAGCATGCAAGCATAAATTTATATGACATACTCATGTACATAGGTATTTTACAATTACTTTTACGTTTACTGTATAAACCCTCCCAGCACTGTTAAAAAACAGCCCTTTACTTTATAAATAACAGCATGCAACGTAAATTTATATGTACGTGATAGGTAATCTTACCTTATCTGTTATGGTTAACATTTTCCTTTGCCTCTTAGGCTCACTACAAGAAGTCTTAGAAGATGAAGGATGCTTGGGAGGCATTGCAAAGGTTAAGATATGCGAGTAAAAAAATCACAAGAAAAACGTATTAATATGCACAACGTGAACGGCGCACACGTGAGTTAGACTGAACGAGTGAGGCGAGACAATGGAAGATGGTGGAAGCCTTTGTCCGAAACGCTGATAGCGGTATCGTGTTTTACATGTTGCAATACTGTTAGTATGAATGTTTTTTACTGTTTTATTATTCTTAGGCTAAGAAATACATTTTCTTATCAATAAAATCATGAAACTACTGGAAATTTTAATATATATGCTACGTAGGTGCGACCCCAATACATTGTACGGTATCGGACACTATCTCATGTGCATGCTAGCCTTTGTCTGAAACGCTGATAGCGGTATCGTATTTTACATGTTGCAATACTGTTAGTATTTATGTTTTTTGCTATTTTTTACTGTTTTATTATTCTTAGGCTAAGAAATAAGTTTTTTTATCAATAAAATCATGAAAGTACTGGAAATATAAATATATATGCTAGCTCACGTAGCTGCGACCCCAATACATTGTACGCTATCGGACACTATTTCGCATGATGCAATGCTGTGAGTTATACTGTACTACGTATATCTAAATTTATGTTTTTTACTATTTTTTACTGTTTTATTATTCGTAGGCTGGGAAATTAATTTTTTTTATCAATTAGATAATGAAATATGTTTTTTTCAATAAAAAAGGAAAATACAGTGTTCCTTCCATTATCGCGAGGGTTCGGTTCCGGGACCCGGCGCGAGACAGGAAAATCGCGGAGTAGGATCAGCCTATATGTACATAGATATTTTAATTTATTTTTACGTTTACACCGTATAAACTATAAACCCTCCCTGTACTGTTAACAAACCACCCTTTACTTCATAAATAACAGCATGCAAGCGTAAATTTATATGACATACTCATGTACATAGGTATTTTACAATTATTTTTATGTTTACTGTATAAACCCTCCCTGCACTATTAAAAAAAACACCCTTTACTTTATAAATAACAGCATGCAACGTAAATTTATATGTACGTAATAGGTAGACTTACCTTATATGTTATGGTTAACATTTTTCTTTGCCGCTTAGGCTCACTACAAGAAGCCTTAGAAGATGAAGGATGCTTGGGAGGCAATGCAAAGGTTAAAATATGCGAGTAAAAAAATCACAAGCAAAACGTATTAATAAGCACAACGTGAACGGCGCACACGTGAGTTAGACTGAACGAGCCTTTGTCCGAAACGCTGATAGCGGTATCGTATTTTACATGTTGCAATACTGTTAGTATTTGTTTTTTACTTTTTTTTACTGTTTTATTATTCTTAGGCTAAGAAATACGTTTTTTTATCAATAAAATCATGAAACTACTGGAAATATAAATATATATGCTAGCTCACGTAGCTGCGACCCCAATACATTGTACGCTATCGGACACAAGCAAATCGTTTAATAAGCACAACGTGAACGGCACACACGTGAGTTAGACTGAACGAGCCTTTGTCCGAAACGCTGATAGCGGTATCGTATTTTACATGTTGCAATACTATTAGTATTTATGTTTTTTGCTATTTTTTACTGTTTTATTATTCTTAGGCTAATAAATACGTTTTTTTATCAATTAAATCATGAAACAACTTGAAATATAAATATATATGTTAGCTCACGTAGCTGCGACCCCAATACATTGTACGCTATTTTACACTATTTCGCATGATGCAATACTGTGATTTATACTGTACGTGTGTATATCTAAATTTATGTTTTTTACTATTCTTTACTGTTTTATTATTCGTAGGCTGGGAAATATATTTATTTTAGCAATTAGATAATGAAATATGTTTTTTTCAATAAAAAAATTAAAATACTGAGAATTTTTATTGTTTTAATATTTTAATATTTTTGCATCTACCCAAAAAATAAAATAATAATTTGCCAAAAAAAAACGTAGTACAGTGAAAACGCGAACCAAGAAACGCAATCCAGCGGGGGATCACTGTATTGAAATTTTTTTTTAATATTTTTGCATATACCCCCCAAAAAAAATCGTGGTACAGTGAAAACGCGAGCCAAGAAACGCAATACAACGAAGGATCACTATATATATATATATATATATATATATATATATATATATATATATATATATATATATATATATATATATATATATACAGTGATCCCTCGTTTATCGCGGGGGCTCGGTTCCGGGACCGTACACGATAGGTGAAAATTCGCAAAGTAGGATCACAATATATACATTGGTATTTTACATTTATTTTTACCTTTACTGTATAAACCTTTCCTGCACTGTTAAAAAACCACACTTTACTTTATTAATAACAGCATGCAAGCGTAAATTTATATGAAAGTGATAGGTAAACTTTCCGTGAATGAGGTGATGATGACGTGATATACTCATATACATAGGTATTTTACATATATTTTTACCTTTACTGTATAAACCCTCCCTGCACTGTTAAAAACCCACCCTTTACTTTATTAATAACAGCATGCAAGCATGAATTTACATGAAAGTGATGGTAAGCTTACTGTGAATGAGGTGATGGTAACGTGTATAGACTCCAGAGGAAAGTATTCCGCATCCAATGACAGCTTTATGGCTGCTTTTTACGAGAGAAGAAAATGGTAATGGGGAGTTACTGTCGCTGTTTCTTCTTTTGTTGGAAGATGGTCTTTTAAGGAATCATGGCATCGTCGAGAAGATTGCATAAGGTCATCGAACATGCTTTCACATGTTCATACATGGCTGCCAGACGTTTGAGTGTAAGTCCAGGTTCTTCGATTTCTTCGTGCGTTTCCTCTGGTTGTTCTTCTTCCTCTTCTTCGCTCGCTGATTCTGTCATTTCCTGCAAGTCTTCATCGGTCAGAGGCTGCGAGTGGCAGTCAATCAGTTCATTCACGTCTTCGTGAGTCATATCTTCAAAGTCTTCTCCTAGAAATGCAGCCAACTTCACAGCTTTCACAACTGCCGAGTTATGGACTTCATCAGGAGCGAATCTCTTGTAGTCGTAGATGACTTCGGGCCGCAATTTCTTCCAGCTGGCATTGATTGTGGCAGGCTTCATCTCTTTGATTGCATTCTGAATATTTAGAAGTCATGTAGCAATAGTGTAGTTACGCCAGTAAGTCTTCAGTGAGAATTCTTTTTCCGAATCCATGGATTCAACGAGGTTTGCCAGGGCATTTCGTTTTTGGAGGGCCTTGAACGCATGAATAACGCCTGTCATATTCGAGATCAGTTGGGTGGCCACCAGCATTATCCTTCAAAAGAAGGACTTTAAATTCAAGGCCCTTTTCCGCAAGATAAATTTTGACCTGAGGGATAAAGCATTTGTGAAACCATTCGATGTAAAGCTTTTCGTGATCCAGACCTTAGGGTTATGCATCCAATACACTGGCAGCAGATACTTATTCTTATTCTTCAAAGCCCTAGGGTTCTTAGACATGTAGATAAGCCCGGGCTTTAATATGAAGCCCGCAGCATTCCCGCACATGATGAGGGTAACGCGGTCTTTGTGCGCTTTAGATTCTTCCTTGAAAAGAAAAGTGCGAGACGGCATTCTCTTCCAAAATAACCCAGTCTCATCTATGTTAAAGACTTGCTCAGGAGCATATTCGCCTTCCTAGAGAATTTTCTTGAAGTCGTTTTTCACGTAATCTTCAGCTGCAGCTGTATCTGCAGAGGCAGCTTTGCCATAAACGCTCTTTAGGCCAAAGTGTTTTTGAAATTTGGCGAACCATCCCTTGCTTGCCACGAACGATTGTTTCCTCGGTGGAAAATCGCTGGAGGGTCCTGGTTGTGGGTCGTCGATATCTTCTCTCTCCTCCTTTCCACGGTCGCCACTGACGTCGCCGGGTTCATTTGCAGCGAATGTCTCATACAGCTTCTTCGCCTTTGTTTGTATGATATTGCTGTCAACACTGATGTTCTTTTTTCTGCAATCAGCAATCCACAGGGCCAAAGCAGATTCCATCTGCACTATTATCTTATTGCGCGATGTTACGACCCTCTTCGCTGTTTTACTAAATGAAATAGTCGCTGTTATCCTGATATTTGTCTCATCCTTTTTGATGTATCGAACAGTAGATTCGTTGAGGCCAAAACGGCTGCCGACATCCGCGAACCCTCTTCCTTCCTTCAGCATATCTAACAGTTTTACCTTTTCTGCTATGGTCAACATCCTTTGCCGCTTAGGTTTACTAGCAGAAGCCTTAGAAGATGAAGTACGCTTGGGAGGCATTGCAGAGGTTGAAAAACGAGAGTAAAAAAAATCACAAGCACAACGTATTAAGAAGCACAACACGAACGGCGCACACATGAGTTAAACTGAACGAGTGAGGCGAGACAATGGAAGACGCTGGGAGAATGAAGCTTCAATCAAAAAGCCAATCAGACCCCATGATACAGAACATACAGAAAAACAAATCTGTGATTTGTCGTCTCCCACCCATTCAGCCAATAGCATCCCATTAACTATCTCACGTAGGTGCGAGCCTCTGCGTTTTCCAAGATGCCAATACAGTCTACACTATCTTACAGTATTTTACATGGTGCAATACTGTGAGTTACATGTTTAAATTTGTTTTTTACTATTTTTTAGTTTTATTATTCTTAGGCTAGGAAATACTTTTTTTTATCAATAAAATAATGAAAATACTGGATATTATAATATTTACTATCTCACGTAGGTGTGACCCTTTTCGTTTTCCGAAACGCTGATACCGGTATGGTACATTTCTGTGAGTTGCATGTTTAAATATGTTTTTTACTATTTTTTACTGTTTTATTATTCTTAGGCTAGGAAATACATTTTTTTATCAATAAAATAATAAAATGCTAGAAATTTTAATAGGTGCTAGCTCACGTAGGTGCGACCCTTTGCGTTTTCCAAAACGCTGATACTGGTATCGTACTTTCTACGATGCAGAGTTGCATGTTTAAATTTGTTTTTTGTTTTTACTATTTCTTACTGTTTTATTAGTCTTAGGCTGGGAAATACATTTTTTTATCAATAAAATAATGAAAAAAAAATCTTTTACAATAAAATAATGAAGATACTGAAAATTATAATTTTTTAATATTTATGCATATACCCCCCCCAAAAAAAATAGCTCAAAAAAAAAACGCGATGCGCTAAATTCGCGATAGGTGAACCGCGATATAGCG
>JAXCGZ010009690.1:37500-96289 GCA_037179515.1 Halocaridina rubra | reverse complement strand
ATCTGTCTATCACACACAGTTTCATTAGTTATACCTTGTGTGTGTTTTATTGTAATACCATAAGTAATATTGTGCATCTACCTACATGCATATATTCATTGAGAGACTATATTATAACAATCATTTATTTTGTCATTAATTTCATCATTTTCTCATGAATAATTGGAATTTGTTTGTAAAGGTAATCTAAATCTTAGGAAATCCTTAATTATGTATAATATGATAAAATTATATACTTTTATTTTAGAATGTGATGCTCGTCTGCTTTGTTTACAGAACGGACGAGGACTCTCTCTGAGGACAGCATCAGGTGATGACCTATTGTTAGAGACTCGTAAAATTCGTGTAAATTTACGAGCCTCCCATTTCGCCCCTTGAACTAGTGCTGTCGAATTTGTCAAGCAGTGACTCTATTTTAATATTGCATAAAGTTTTTGGATTTTGAACAATTATAATTACGTTGTTAAGTGTTGTCTATTTTGATGTGTCCAGCAGTCGTGCCTGGAGCTATAACTCTGTTATTTTTGTAAAATTTAACCTTTTCTTTTGGGCTGAAATATTGCTCCTTTATAATATTAACTTTTTTCCAATATATTTTTTATATTTTATCGATGAGTCTTTCATTTAAGCCTAAATTTATGCAGTGTTCAGTTAATATTATTTAGTGTATTTGTGTTATTAACCAGTGGGAGTTCTCCACTAACTATTAAGCAAACGTAACTCATGCCCTTACCCTTTAGTACCGTACAGTTTGTCTTATATTTAATTATAAGCCAGTAAGTTTTAGCCCAACTTTATTTGAAGTTGGTGGAGTAAATATTTTTGTGTACGGTAGCCTGCAAAAAACTGAGAGTAGACTATTCATTGACCAGGTGAAAGCAGGCATTCTGGGAATAGTCACCACATACTCTAGTTTTTTCTGGTCCTTCGAACCGGATATGGTGCCTAGCCTAGCTAGCATGCTTTACTACATTTACTGAATGGAATTTGGAATAGGCTACCTTTGGTATTGTTTTTGAACTTTGATATTAAAACACTGCGCATAAATCCATGGCATATTTTTTGTGATATCACTGCTGATGTCGAATTCTTTAGTCCAAGTGAAGGTTTAGATTAGCTATTTGAATACATGCGTGTGTAATCAAGTGTACCTAGGATATAAATATTATAATCCTAGTGAATTTTGGTATTAGTTTAGTTTGGCCACCTAGCCAAAATTATTGTGATTTGTATAAGGTAAAGATTAATCCAGCAAGATGTCTTTACCATCAATCGCTGAAAGTAAAGCGTTTGAACTTTACAAGGTTGTAACCGATGATCTGACAGATATGCTCACTTCTATAGAACATGACCTTAAAGCGTCTCCTCCACCATCCTTACGGTCGTTACAGTTTTCAGAAGCAGAACTTACAAAGTTGTACGAGTCCATTGATGTACATTGGACAGCTAGTCAAGATGCTATTGATAGTACCCAGCTTAGCCAAGTTTCTAGAGAGCACAGAACTCTGAAACGTAATGCCTATAAAGTGCTCATACAAATTAAGTCAGCTATAGATGATCATTTGTCATTTGGTAGTCAAGCACAAGCTACAACTAGTCAAGCTCCTAGTCAGACAGTAGTACCTGCTAGACCCCTTCCACACCCTAAGTTGCCTGAGATTAAGATTCCTGAATTTGATGGTCAGTTGAGTAAGTGGAATTGCTTTTGGGATTCCGTTAGTAGTTTAATTGATAATCGTCAAGACATTGACCCAGTATTGAAATTTAACATGCTCAGATCTTATTTGAGAGGTAAAGCTTATAGAACCATTGAAGGTCTTCCCATAACTAGTGGTAATTACAGTATAGCATTAAGTTTGTTAAGAAAAAGCTTTGCCGACAATGACCTTTTGTTGCAACAATTACATTTAGATTTGATGGACATGAAACCCCCTGAACATAATTTAACTGAGTTGACTGAATTTCACTTAACATTTCAACGTTTGTTGATGCAAATAGAGGGTGTAACCCAAGTACCTTGTGATGACTACCTAATAAAAGACATAATTGCTAAGAAACTTAGTCCTAAAACTTTAGAGTACCTTTTTAATAAGTACAGTACTTATACTTTGACTATTACACAATTGAAGGATGGTATTGGACACCTTATCAAGGTCATGGAATGTTCTCGTATTCTCTCTGATCAGTCTAGGAATAAGCAAGGTTCACATTCTGATGCACATTCCAAAACTAAAGTAGTAGCTAGTCAGAATTCTAGTACAAATTCTAATCATAGGTTTAGTACAGTACCTAAACAAGTAGTTGTGTCTCAGACTCAAAATAAGTCTAATTCGTCATCTAGCAATTCAAGTACTTGGAACAAACCTTGTCTCTTTTGTAAGGATATTCATAATACTAAGTTTTGTTCTAATTACGCAACTCATGAAGCCAGGAAGAACAGAGTTAGAGAGTTAGAACAATGTTTTGTGTGTATGCAGAAAGGCCATAGAGCCTCACAGTGTAGAGAGACGGCTGAGTGTAGAAATTGTAATGGCAAACATCATACCTTTCTCTGCATGAAACTAACCAACCGTAGTACTGCAGTTAATCAAGTGTCAGTTGCGTCTAATGCCCCAACAGTTATTAATAATGGAACTAACCTTAACAGTAACATTTCCACTAATCAAGTAGTAGTGGATGATAAGTTTAGAATCCTGTCAGGAAGAGATGACAGTGTCGCTAATTCTGTTCAAACAGTTGTCCAGACTAATAAGGTTCCACTTCCTTCAGTAGCACTTCCTACAGCAGTTGTTAAGATTTCTGGTGCTGGGGTACGTGAAACAGTTAGGATGTTTTTAGATACCGGCGCTCAACGGTCTTTCATTCACTCTGCAGTAGTAAAGCGCCTTAAGCTCAATCCAGTGTTTCGTATCTCACTTAAACTGACTTCATTTGGTAATCAAGCCGAAAACATTTTGTGTGACGTCGTTCGTGTTGTAGTACGCATTGGTACACAACGTATTCCGATTTATGCTGTCGTCTATGATAAGGTTAACACTACGTTATATGTACCTGGCATTGCTAGTGTTGCAGAAACACTCACAAAAAAGGGGATCAAACTTGCAGATCCTAAAGTTGAGTCTGATGTGATTAGTGACATAAGTATGGTAATTGGTGCAGATTACTATTCTAGATTTGTGACCAACCATACTTTCTATTCTGGAATTACACTTTTGTCTAGTCCAGCAGGTTCGATTATCTTTGGACCTATGCCAAAGTGGGCAATTAGTTCTCAGACAGTTAACACAGTTAATGGGCAACATGTACTTTGTGCTCGTGTAGGAGTACAAACCCTTGAGTCCGAAGTTCAGAACCTTTGGAATTTAGATGTTATTGGTATTAAGAATGAAACTTTAACACCTGAGGAAGTACAATCAGTGAGTCATTTTGAGTCCACTTGCCAGAAGGCAGACAATCAGTATTTCGTGGAATTACCCTTTAAGGGCACTGAGAGACCGGCAACTAACTATAGAAGAGCTTATGGTCAGCTCATGTCACTAGCTAAATCCTTTGCAACTCGTCCAGAACTTTATGGACAATACTCAGAGATTTTTAATGAGTACATTGAATTGGGATTCATTGAGAAAATTGATAACCCTACAGTTACAGATGGGTTGACTCATTACTTGCCTCATCATCCAGTCTACAAGAATTCTCCTACCACTCCTATTAGAGTAGTGTTTAATGCTTCTAGTAGAGCTGATTCACAATCAAAGAGTCTGAATGAATGTTTACTAACAGGCCCAAGCCTAACCCATAAACTTGTTGATTCACTTATTGAATTTCGTACTAACCCTGTAGCTGCTGTATCAGACATTTCCAAAGCCTTTCTACGTATAGGTATTTTGCCAAACTGCAGAGATTTCTGTAGATTCTTGTGGTTCGAGGATGAAACCCTTCAGAAGGTAGTTACCTATAGATTTAAAGTAGTACTTTTTGGTACAACATCATCTCCCTTTTTGCTTCAGAAAACACTCACATAACATTTGGAGACACATTCACATCCAGTAGCTAAGTCTCTGATCTCTCATTTCTATGTAGATAACTTTGTTTGTACCTATTCAGACTCTGAACAGTTAAAAACAGAGTATCCCATTGTAAATTCTATTTTAGCAGAAGCCTCTATGCCATTACAAGGTTGGGTGAGCAATGATGTAAAATTTAATGATGAAGTAGGGGTTAATCATGACCAATTGGATCTGAGTAATGTAAATGTTTTAGGAATTTCTTGGAATGTTGTAAACGATGAAATCAAATTGTACTCCAGTAAGAAAGTGTGCAAGGAGGAGTGTGTGCATCATCAAATCACCAAGAGATCAGTTGTATCTGTAATTGCTAGTGCATTTGATCCTTTAGGATTGTTATCACCAATCTTGATCAAGGGAAAGTTATTCATTTCAAAATTATGGAGAAGTAAGTGTTCTTGGGATGAACCTTTGCCAGAACCTTTAGTACAAGAATTTTCAGTTATTTGCAGAGATTTGAATCAGATATCAACCATTCAATACCCTAGATTTGTAATTGTCCCTGGTGTATCAGATTTGCACATATTTTGTGATTCATCTAAAGTAGCTTATGGATTAGGACATATGTTGTTAGGACTTAGGAAGCAGTTTTGGATCTCTAAAGGTAGAGTTATTGTGAAGAAAATATTAAAAACATGTATTATGTGTAAAAAGGCAGTTGGCAAGACGATCTCTCAACCAGTTCCCCCTCTTTTACCAGAGGAAAGAGTCAGATTTGTTAGAACCTTCAACTCAGTTGGAGTAGGATAGGTTGTCAATTATGCCTTTGAATTTTCTGTTTTTTGTTCTACACTTTATTATGTTTGTACATGTGATTTATTTAGCTTCCTACCCTTTTTGGGGAGAGAGTGTGGTGATCTGTCTATCACACACAGTTTCATTAGTTATACCTTGTGTGTGTTTTATTGTAATACCATAAGTAATATTGTGCATCTACCTACATGCATATATTCATTGAGAGACTATATTATAACAATCATTTATTTCGTCATTAATTTCATCATTTTCTCATGAATAATTGGGATTTGTTTGTAAAGGTAATCTAAATCTTAGGAAATCCTTAATTATATATAATATGATAAAATTATATACTTTTATTTTAGAATGTGATGCTCGTCTGCTTTGTTTACAGAACGGACGAGGACTCTCTCTGAGGACAGCATCAGGTGATGACCTATTGTTAGAGACTCGTAAAATTCGTGTAAATTTACGAGCCTCCCATTTCGCCCCTTGGACTAGTGCTGTCGAATTTGTCAAGCAGTGACTCTATTTTAATATTGCATAAAGTTTTTGGATTTTGAACAATTATAATTACGTTGTTAAGTGTTGTCAATTTTGATGTGTCCAGCAGTCGTGCCTGGAGCTATAACTCTGTTATTTTTGTAAAATTTAACCTTTTCTTTTGGGCTGAAATATTGCTCCTTTATAATATTAACTTTTTTCCAATATATTTTTTATATTTTATCGATGAGTCTTTCATTTAAGCCTAAATTTATGCAGTGTTCAGTTAATATTATTTAGTGTATTTGTGTTATTAACCAGTGGGAGTTCTCCACTAACTATTAAGCAAACGTAACTCATGCCCTTACCCTTTAGTACCGTACAGTTTGTCTTATATTTAATTATAAGCCAGTAAGTTTTAGCCCAACTTTATTTGAAGTTGGTGGAGTAAATATTTTTGTGCACGGTAGCCTGCAAAAAACTGAGAGTAGACTATTCATTGACCAGGTGAAAGCAGGCATTCTGGGAATAGTCACCACACTAGTACTAATATTAACGTAGTGAGAAGAAATCATCACGACAACTGGTGACACGTGGTGGAATAGTAATTAACTTTACGACAGGAATCCACACTTGAAAAAGCACATAGCTAAGCTTGAAAAAGTTCAAAGACATGCTACGAAACTGGTGCCAGAAATACGCAATCTCAGTTATGATGAGAGGCTGAGGGAATTAGACTTACCATCACTCGAAGCTAGAAGATTGAGGGGGGATATGGTGACAGTGTTTAAATTCCTTCATGGTTATGATAAAGTGGATAGGGATCGATTTTTTTATATGGTTGGCTCTATAGCTAGAGGTCATAGTTTGAAGCTTCATAAGAAAGCTTCTTTGCAGGATGTAAGGAAATACTTTTTCAGTGTATGAGTAGTTGATTACTGGAGTTCGCTACGCGAGGAGGTAGTTAATGCTAACTCAATCCATAGTTTTCAGGACAGGTATGATAAGTATCACTAAGTACAAAATGGAACCATTCAGGAGATGGGAAGCTACGAGCTTGGGCTCTTTCCCGTAAGCACAATTAGATAATCAAAATTAGGTAATCACACACACACACACGCACAAACACACATATCATCTGCACAGTTTTACCTTCCTGATATTAAAGGGGCTACTTATGATACTTTTTATGATTCTGGTCTTCCTAGCCGAAACGAGGTTACATATTCCACTAAGCTAGAGGTAAAGTCTTACCTTAAGAATCCTTCAACCCATGTTTAGTAAATCATTGTCTTTACTGGAGCAGGGGACCACTGATTCGTCCAATTAGAAGAAAGTGCTTTGTCGGTGACCACGCCCAGCTGTGTGCACGTGGACGTATATGTGTACGCACGCATGCTTGTATATGTAAGTCTTTAGCAAATAAGGTCAACACCATGTCGTTTTAGATAGCTTTTATCTCCCGAAATATGCCACAGAGAGAGAGAGAGAGAGAGAGAGAGAGAGAGAGAGAGAGAGAGAGAGAGAGAGAGAGTTAAATATCAAAAGATAAATATTCGAATGGAGGGGAGAAATGTAAGCTATATATATATATATATATATATATATATATATATATATATATATATATATATATATATATATATATATATATATATATATATATATATATATATATATATATATATATATATATATATATATATATAAATATATATATATATACATATATATATATATATATATATATATATATATATATATATATATATATATATATATATATATATATATATATATATATATATATATATATATATATATATATATATATATATATTATGCATATATATATATATATATATATATATATATATATATATATATATATATATATATACAAACATATATATATATATATATATATATATATATATATATATATATATATATATATATATATATATATATATATATATGAACATAATGGCATTCAGATAGCATGAGTTCATCACTAAATATAGCAGATAAAAGCTATAAGGTTGGATTCCTTTTATACCTTCTGTGGTGTGTAGTTGGTAGCGCCTTGACTTAGTAATTATAAATCCTAGGTTCGAGTCCCGGTCGGGGTAAAAAAATGATTCATGTTTTCACATATGTAATGTGCTTGCTTGGTTATTGTATGACCCGAATGAGATTGGGAATTGAATTAAATGCTAAAATGAAGCCACGAGTGAGGTTGGGGAATCTGTAATATGAACATAGTGGCATTCAGATAGAATGCGTTTATCCCTAAGTATAGCAGATATAAGCTATAAGGTTGGATTCCTTTTATACCTTCTGTGGTGTGTAGTTGGTAGCGCCTTGACTTAGTAATTATAAATCCTAGGTTCGAGTCCCGGTCGGGGTAAAAAAATGATTCATGTTTTCACATATGTAATGTGCTTGCTTGGTTATTGTATGACCCGAATGAGATTGGGAATTGAATTAAATGCTAAAATGAAGCCACGAGTTAGGTTGGGGAATCTGTAATATGAACATAGTGGCATTCAGATAGAATGCGTTTATCCCTAAGTATAGCAGATATAAGCTATAAGGTTGGATTCCTTTTATACCTTCTGTGGTGTGTAGTTGGTAGCGCCTTGACTTAGTAATTATAAGTCCTAGGTTCGAGTCCCGGTTGGGGTAAAAAAAAATGATTCATATATATATATATATATATATATATATATATATATATATATATATATATATATATATATATATATATATATATATATATATATAGTAGTCACCGTGGCTCAAGCGATAGCGTCTTCAACTCTGAGGCGTCAGGTCGAGGGTTCGCGCCCCGTCACGGTCTGAGGTTAGCAAGGGTATGCACTCAGGGTAACGATTACACCTGCCAAAACAAGTCCTTCGCAAGAAGGCAACCGTCCTGGCCCGTGGTTGAAAAGGGAGTCGGTGACGTAAAACCGGAACAAATATATATATATATATATATATATATATATATATATATATATATATATATATATATATATATTCATATATATATATATATATATATATATATATATATATATATATATATATATATATATTATCAAATAAGCACATTACATATGTGAAAACATGAATCATTTTCTTACCCCGACCGGGACTCGAACCTCGGACTTATGATTACTAAGTCAAGGCGCTACCACTACACCACAGAAGGTTAAAAGGAACCCAACCTTATAGCTTATATCTGCTATACTTAGGAATGAACGCATTCTAACTGAATGCCACTATGTTCATATTACAGATTCCCCAACCTCACTCGTGGCTTCATTTTAGCATTTAATTCAATTCCCAATCTCATTCGGGCCATGAAATTATCAAATAAGCACATTACATATGTGAAAACATGAATCATTTTCTTACCCCGACCGGGACTCGAACCTCGGACTTATGATTACTAAGTCAAGGCGCTACCACTACACCACAGAAGGTTAAAAGGAACCCAACCTTATAGCTTATATCTGCTATACTTAGGAATGAACGCATTCTAACTGAATGCCACTATGTTCATATTACAGATTCCCCAACCTCACTCGTGGCTTCATTTTAGCATTTAATTCAATTCCCAATCTCATTCGGGCCATGAAATTATCAAATAAGCACATTACATATGTGAAAACATGAATCATTTTCTTACCCCGACCGGGACTCGAACCTCGGACTTATGATTACTAAGTCAAGGCGCTACCACTACACCACAGAAGGTTAAAAGGAACCCAACCTTATAGCTTATATCTGCTATACTTAGGAATGAACGCATTCTAACTGAATGCCACTATGTACATATTACAGATTCCCCAACCTCACTCGTGGCTTCATTTTAGCATTTAATTCAATTCCCAATCTCATTCGGGCCATGAAATTATCAAATAAGCACATTACATATGTGAAAACATGAATCATTTTCTTACCCCGACCGGGACTCGAACCTCGGACTTATGATTACTAAGTCAAGGCGCTACCACTACACCACAGAAGGTTAAAAGGAACCCAACCTTATAGCTTATATCTGCTATACTTAGGAATGAACGCATTCTAACTGAATGCCACTATGTTCATATTACAGATTCCCCAACCTCACTCGTGGCTTCATTTTAGCATTTAATTCGATTCCCAATCTCATTTGGGCCATGAAATAACCAAATAGCACATTACATATGTGAAAACATGAATCATTTTTTACCCCGACCGGGACTCGAACCTAGGACTTATGATTACTAAGTCAAGGCGCTACCACTACACCACAGAAGGTTAAAAGGAACCCAACCTTATAGCTTATATCTGCTATACATAGGAATGAACGCATTCTAACTGAATGCCACTATGTTCATATTACAGATTCCCCAACCTCACTCGTGGCTTCATTTTAGCATTTAATTCGATTCCCAATCTCATTTGGGCCATGAAATAACCAAATAGCACATTACATATGTGAAAACATGAATCATTTTTTACCCCGACCGGGACTCGAACCTAGGAATTATGATTACTAAGTCAAGGCGCTACCACTACACCACAGAAGGTTAAAAGGAACCCAACCTTATAGCTTATATCTGCTATACATAGGAATGAACGCATTCTAACTGAATGCCACTATGTTCATATTACAGATTCCCCAACCTCACTCGTGGCTTCATTTTAGCATTTAATTCGATTCCCAATCTCATTTGTGAATCGAATTAAATGCTAAAATGAAGCCACGAGTGAGGTTGGGGAATCTGTAATATGAACATAGTGGCATTCAGTTAGAATGCGTTCATTCCTATGTATAGCAGATATAAGCTATAAGGTTGGGTTCCTTTTAACCTTCTGTGGTGTAGTGGTAGCGCCTTGACTTAGTAATCATAAGTCCTAGGTTCGAGTCCCGGTCGGGGTAAAAAATGATTCATGTTTTCACATATGTAATGTGCTATTTGGTTATTTCATGGCCCAAATGAGATTGGGAATCGAATTAAATGCTAAAATGAAGCCACGAGTGAGGTTGGGGAATCTGTAATATGAACATAGTGGCATTCAGTTAGAATGCGTTCATTCCTATGTATAGCAGATATAAGCTATAAGGTTGGGTTCCTTTTAACCTTCTGTGGTGTAGTGGTAGCGCCTTGACTTAGTAATCATAAGTCCTAGGTTCGAGTCCCGGTCGGGGTAAAAAATGATTCATGTTTTCACATATGTAATGTGCTATTTGGTTATTTCATGGCCCAAATGAGATTGGGAATCGAATTAAATGCTAAAATGAAGCCACGAGTGAGGTTGGGGAATCTGTAATATGAACATAGTGGCATTCAGTTAGAATGCGTTCATTCCTATGTATAGCAGATATAAGCTATAAGGTTGGGTTCCTTTTAACCTTCTGTGGTGTAGTGGTAGCGCCTTGACTTAGTAATCATAAGTCCTAGGTTCGAGTCCCGGTCGGGGTAAAAAATGATTCATGTTTTCACATATGTAATGTGCTATTTGGTTATTTCATGGCCCAAATGAGATTGGGAATCGAATTAAATGCTAAAATGAAGCCACGAGTGAGGTTGGGGAATCTGTAATATGAACATAGTGGCATTCAGTTAGAATGCGTTCATTCCTATGTATAGCAGATATAAGCTATAAGGTTGGGTTCCTTTTAACCTTCTGTGGTGTAGTGGTAGCGCCTTGACTTAGTAATCATAAGTCCTAGGTTCGAGTCCCGGTCGGGGTAAAAAATGATTCATGTTTTCACATATGTAATGTGCTATTTGGTTATTTCATGGCCCAAATGAGATTAGGAATCGAATTAAATGCTAAAATGAAGCCACGAGTGAGGTTGGGGAATCTGTAATATGAACATAGTGGCATTCAGTTAGAATGCGTTCATTCCTATGTATAGCAGATATAAGCTATAAGGTTGGGTTCCTTTTAACCTTCTGTGGTGTAGTGGTAGCGCCTTGACTTAGTAATCATAAGTCCTAGGTTCGAGTCCCGGTCGGGGTAAAAAATGATTCATATATATATATATATATATATATATATATATATATATATATATATATATATATATATATATATATATATATATATATATATATATATGCATATATATATATATAAATATATATATATATATATATATATATATATATATATATATATATATATATATATATATATATATATATATATATATATATATATATATATATATATATATATATATATATATATATATACATACATATATATATATATATATATATATATATATATATATATATATATATATATATATATATATATATCTTCTTCTTCTTCTTCTTCTTCTTCTTCTTCGTCTACATCTTTTCCCACTTTTATGTGGGGTCGATGTTTCTGGCCAGTTATCTGTACTGGCCATATTTTGGTTTTGGCAAAATTTTTATGGCCGGATGCCCTTCCTGCCGCCAACCCTCCCCATTTACCCGGGCTTGGGACCGGCACCAAGTTGAGGCTGGCTTGCCCCCCTCAGTGGCTGGGTTATATATATATATATATATATATATATATATATATATATATATATATATATATATATATATATATATATATATATATATATATATATTTATATATATATATATATATATATATATATATATATATATATATATATATATATATATATATATATATATATATATATATATATATGCATGTAAATGGCTACGGAAGGATACTGAAGAAAACTTTTAGATCCTAAACGTTTTCAGGTTTATTACTTATCTTCAGAGGAATTGGGTTGTACAAATGAATGAGGTGATATGTATATACATACAGAAAGCAGGAGAAAGAAGGGAATTAGCAACCCATCATCGGAAGTTGAGTATAAAGGCAGTACCGGCATAAGTTATATTAGTTTATTGGCGTGTAAATACCAAGTAAATAAGGTATGGTCAATGGTAGGGGGAAAGCGATCACATTACTTTGCTGAGAATAATGTTAACAATGGAATATACAAGCTAAATTTAATAATAATGATAATGAGGTTAGTAAGGGCATACACTCAGTGTAACGATTACATCTGCCAAAACAAGTCCTTCGCAAGAAGGCAACCGTCCCAGCCCTTAGTAGAAAAGGGAGTTCGTTACGTAAAACCGAAACCATAATAATAATAATAATAATAATAATAATAATAATAATAATAATAATAATAATAATAATAATAATAATAATAATAATAATAATAATAATAATAATAATAATAATAATAATAATAATAATAATAATAATAATGAAAGTAATAGTAATAATAATTATTAATAATAATAATAATAACACTAGTAATAATAATGGTAGTAATGAAAGTTATAATAATAATAAATATAATAACTATAGAAGTAATACCAACAGTAAGAAGTAAGGATATTATAACTAGAAGCACCTTGGAATCTGCAATAATTAACTTAACCGAGCACCAGAATATTAACTTCAGTCATGGTTTATTTGTAATTGATCCCATATTATCAAATATGCTTTATTCAAGTTTGAAAAATGTCTTTTCGGAAATAATATAACTTCTTTTTTCTTAATTTCTTTATATCCATAATTGATTTATTCTTCTTTAAAAAAATATATATATTTAGTATCTCCTTCCTTTAGTATTACTATTATTTCACCTACATTTTTTTGTCATTTCATAATTAATATATTTATTATAATAAGAAAAAGCCGGTTTTACATCACGGAACCCCTTTTCCACCAAGGGCTAGGAATGTTGCCCTCTTGCAAAGGACTTGTTTTGGAAGATGTAATCATTACCCTGAGTGCATGTCCTTGCTAGCCTCAGACCATGACAGGGCGAGAACCCTCGACCTGCCTGCCACCTCAGAGTCGCAGATGCTACTGCTTTGCCACGATGACTACATATTTATAATAATATTATAATTGTTAGTATGTCTAATATTATCGTTTTTTTCTGATTTTTCTTGCTTACTGTTTATATCATTATTTTTTCTTATTGTTGCACTGTTGTTAATTTTATTTATTACTTTTTTTAGTATTACTTCTATAGTTATTATATTTATTATTTTATCATTCTTATTATTACTAGCCTGCTGGCTAGTACAGTGGTAACGCGCTGGCTTCGCATTCACGAGGTCGAAAGATCGGTCCCCGTCCAAGACCGAGAGTTTAAGCTGTTTACTGGCAGGAACTGCTGTGGGTGGACATCACAGTGGGGGGTTGGGGCTTGTCCTGGCTGACGAATACCCATTGTAAAATGGAAATAAAGTTTATAAAAGTTTATATATATTATTGTTCCTAGTGTTATTATTTTATTAGTTATTATTACTATTATTTGCATTATTTTGATTATTATTATTATTATCATTATTATTATTATTATTATTATTAGGGTGTATATTCCATTGTTAACATTATTCTCAGCAAAGTAATGTGATCTCTTTCCCCCTAACATTGACCATACCTTATTTACTTGGTAATTACACGCCAATAAACTAATATAACATATGTTGGTACTGTGTATATACTCAAATTCCGATGATGGGTTGCTAATTCCCTTTTTCCTCCTGATATATATATATATATATATATATATATATATATATATATATATATATATATATATATATATATATATATATATATATTTATATTGCCTCATTCGTTTGTACAACTCAGATTTCTCCGAAGATATGTAATAAACTTGAAACGTTAAGGATCTAAAAGTTTCTTTCAATTTCCTTCCGTAGCCATTTACATATTCAGAATATTCCCATGTTTCCCGTGAAATAGAATCATATATATATATATATATATATATATATATATATATATATATATATATATATATATATATATATATATATATATATATATATATATATATATATATATATATATATATATATATACATACATATACCTTGGCTGTTTCCCCCTTTAATTGGGGGGTAGCCGACATCAAAAAAGGAAAACAGTTTGTATATATATATATATATATATATATATATATATATATATATATATATATATATATATATATGGCATGAACTCGGAGTACCGGTCACAATCTGCCAAAATTAAATTTCTCCGAAAGGGGGCATCGCCCTAGCCCTTGCTAGCAAAGTCTGTGCCGTAAAACTGGGATATCGTCATCATCATCACCGATCACTCTTTTAACACTTCCTACGATACTTAAGGAATATGAGGGTATAATTTCTTATCCCTCATCTACAGGATAGGACAATTATAATAAATAATAATCATGCAAACAGTATCAAAGCTCCGACATCATCAACTCCTCAGGTTGGTTGGGTCGTAGAATTCCTTCTCGTCACAACCATTTTGAGGAATAAGGAGGAGGAAAGGGTATTGCTGTAGGGGCCCTTCCCAACTCAGTAGCCAATGGGAGTTAAACGCCATTAGATGTGTGGAATCCACTGATAATCAAAATTTTCACAAAGTCCCGCTTCTATAAGGGGAAAATATGAACGTTCAGCAGCTCCTGGGTATAAAAAATAAATAAATAAATAAATATATATATATATATATATATATATATATATATATATATATATATATATATATATATATATATATATATATATATATATATATATGGCAAAAACAAAACTCCCTGGTTTGTTATAGTTTATCTGAACCCTTTAAATAAATTAATAAATAGATTAATAAGCAAAGAGATAAAAAAAAAGATAGGGTTAATCCCGGGTGTGATCTTCTTTAAGGGAAAGTTGGCGGTTGGGGAAAACGTCTCCCCTTAGGACCTCTGACTCACTTCTATGGGATGGTGGTAATGGGGGGTTATGGGCGTTTATGCTAGAGAGGTAGCGGGAGGGATGGAGGGGATGGGTAATGTGTTTGTGTATTGCTCATGCATCATTAAGCGGGCTGAGCTTGCCATGAGAGGGGTGATTATGGTAGCGTGTCGGAGGAGGGGTGCAAATGAGAGAATTTACATTGACCTGCTGAAAATATACTTCAAGGCATATGTAGAAACGTATGTATCAGTGTTACCAGATCCAGTCTTTCGTGGGTTCTGCCAAAACTTATTTATGGCATACATGCAATATAACTACAGAGTCGTTTGAGGGAAATTAACTAACTGTAATTACCTAATTGTTCTTACGGGAAAGAGCCCCGAGCTCGTAACTTCTCGTCCTCTGGTCGGTTTCATTCTGTACTTAATGATACCTATCATACTTGTCCTTAAAACTATGGATTGAGTTAGCATTAACGACCTTTATGACATCAACGCTTGTTAGCGTCTGTCAGCTCATTAGGTTCTGTGTGAATTATGCTATTAGAAGTTTTGTGTCACCAGTTCTTGTTTCCACAAGGACAACCACTCACCCGTCCTGATAAGTAAAGACATCAATAAGATAAGGCTAATCCAGCGTGTGAGGCTAGGAGAAGGTGTAATATGAACATAAAGGCTTGCAGACAGAATGCGTTCATCCCTAGTGTAGCAGTTAAGCTGAATGGTTTGCGTTTCTTTTGAGACCTTCAGTGGTGTAGATGATAGCGCTTTGACACAGTAATTATGTATCTTCAGTTCGAGTCCCGATCAGGGGAAAATTATGATGAAAGCTTTCACATATGGTAAAATGTTCATTTTATTATTATTATGCCTTTATTACTGAGATTAGAATTAAATGCGAAAAACGATGCCACGAGTGAGGCTAGAAGCTGTAATTTGAACAAAATGGATGCAGATAGAATGCGTTCTTTCCCTAGCAGTATAGCAGTTAAGCTGAAAGGTTTGTTTCTCTTTTGAAATCTTCAGTGGTGTAGTTGAAAGCGCCTTGGCACAGTAATTATATGTCTTAGGTTCGAATCCCAGTCAGGGGTAAAATATAATTTACGTATATATATATATATATATATATATATATATATATATATATATATATATATATATATATATATATATATATATATATATATATATAATTTACAACCAACACTACAACAAAATTTACTATCTGTAGTTATTTATTAAAAGATACTGTTCAACCATTAAAACTAGTACTTATTACTGCATAATCTAGGCAAGGCATCCAATCATAATTCACCCAGACACACTAAGTTTGTGACCTCCCTAATAAATATATGAATAGATAAATAAATAATATGATAGATAAATAAATAAATGAATAAATACATGAATATATAAATAAATATATAAAAACAAATAGATTATCTAACATATATATATATATATATATATATATATATATATATATATATATATATATATATATATTCTTTTACTTGCCAATATCAATCACAACTGTGACAGTGGACACAGACAAAGCTTGTCTGGGAAATTACTCATTGGATTGGAAGCCCTTCCTAGTGCAACTGGGTGGGCTCGATTGCGGATCTGTCAATTACCAAGTTATTATTGTAACCACTCAGTTACTGTTGTACCACACACTCACACACACACACACACACACAATTAAGAAAGCACACACAAATTAAAAGATAGGATTCACAACAGTAAGGCAGATATAGTAGCAATTACAGAGACTAAGTTGAGTGAGGACATAAACAGTGTCACAGTTTTTCCTAAGGGTTTCAGAATACTAAGGGTTGAAAGATCTGAGACGACTGGTGGAGGGATAGCACTGCTCATAAGTGAAAGGATTCAAGTCGAAGAAATAAACTTGGCTATAGAAAGTGAGTTCAAGGAATTTCTTGTTGCTCGCATAAATACTGGGTCAGAGAGCATTATAATAACTGT
The DNA here is from genome assembly GCA_037179515.1 of Halocaridina rubra. NCBI lineage: Eukaryota > Metazoa > Arthropoda > Malacostraca > Decapoda > Atyidae > Halocaridina > Halocaridina rubra. The sequence goes on along the minus strand of JAXCGZ010009690.1, from coordinate 79,207 downwards.
TGTATACAACCCACCAAGGAACCAAAATAGGCTTGAAGTTTATGAGGAAAGTCATATAGGTACTATTGAAGTCATAAACTCAGTTGTTAACATGGCACGGGAAAAAAAATGTAGGATTTTAATTATGGGAGACTTTAATCATAAAGAGATAGATTGGATAAATCTTGACCCACACAGTGGTGAGGACTCATTCGGGGCAAGAATCCTAGATTGCGTACAAGGGAATTTCCTACACCAACATGTAATGGAACCAACAAGGGCCAGGGGTGGGGATGAGCCATCACTACTTGATCTAGTGTTCACAGATAATGTGTTGGATATTGAAAAAATTGAGTATGAACCACCAATTGGAAAGAGTGACCACTGTGTGTTGTTGATGGAGTATATCATTGAAGATATTCTTCCTGAGAGTAGAAGCACTGAGGACATGAGGAGGAACTATCCGAAAGGAGATTACATCAAAATGAATGAGCTTTTTGCAGTTATTGACTGGAGAACCTTATTTTACAACAAATCTGTACAAGAAATGTATGACATCTTTTGTGAGAAATATGGGAAGATAGTAGATTGCTGCATACCTGTCACCAAAGTAGGTGTAATTCATGCCAGAGAGAAATGGTTCGATAATGGGTGTAAAAGAGCTAAGGAGTGGAGAGACAAATGCTGGAAAAGGGATAGGAGGAGAAAAAACATAAATGCCTGGCAAACCTACAAAAGATCAAGAAATGACTACCTAAGTAAAAGGAGAGAGGCAGAGAGAGATTATGAGAGGGACATCACCAGGAAGGCTAAAGAAAATCCCAAGCTTTTCCACAGCTTTATCAGAGGAAAACTGAAGGTAAAAGAACAGGTTTTAAGGCTAAAGAGAGCGGATGGAAGCATCACTGAGATGGATGAAGAGATCTGCAAAGAATTGAACAAGGAGTTTCAGTCAGTATTTACAGTAGAAAATACCCCACCCCCTCAGATTGCAGAGATAGAAGCTCAAGGGCAGGTATTAGAGAACATCAACCTTACAGCCACAGAGGTATGCAAAGCGCTGATGGATTTAGATGTTCATAAAGCTACAGGTCCGGATGACATATCCCCTCATGTGCTTAAAAAATGCGCAAACACAATATCAGTGGCTCTAAGTATAATATTTAAGGAGTCACTGGAGTCGGGGGAGATTCCAAGATGCTGGAAACAAGCAAATGTGATACCTATCTTCAAAAAGGGAAGGAGGGATATGGCTCTGAACTATAGACCTGTTTCCTTGACCAGCATAGTTTGCAAAGTTATGGAGAAACTACTAAGGAAACATATCTCTCTTCACTTGGAATCCTTCAACTTTTTGTCAGTGAGGCAACATGGCTTCAGAGAAGGTAGATCAACAGTAACAAACTTATTAGAATTTTATGATGAGGTAAGCCGAATCTTACAGGAAAGAGAGGGCTGGGCAGATTGCATATTCCTAGACTTCCAGAAAGCGTTTGACACTGTTCCACATGGAAGACTTATTAGGAAGCTGCAATCAATGGCTAGAATAGGTGGAAATGTTTTGGAATGGATAAAAACTTACTTAGAAGGAAGGGAACAGAGGGTTAGAGTAAGACACTCAGTGTCTGAATGGAGAGGAGTTAGTAGTGGAGTTCCACAGGGTTCAGTTTTAGGGCCACTTTTGTTCCTTGTATATGTAAATGACCTACCAGAGTCTGTAAATTCATTCATGAATATGTTTGCAGATGATGCAAAGATTGTGAAGAAAGTAAAAAAACGAGAACAATGGTAGAGAACTTCAGGAGGATCTAAATAATCTGCATGAGTGGTCAGAAAAGTGGCTAATGAAATTCAATACTTCAAAATGTAAGGTAATGAGAATGGGTACAAGTGCAAGAAGGCCCAAGCTTGACTACTCGGTGGCTGGAGTACAACTTCAAGAGACTGAAAATGAGAGAGATCTAGGAGTAAACATACTGGCAGATTTGTCTCCAGAAATACATATAAATGGCATAGTAAGGGCAGCATATGCATTCTTATCAAATGTAAGGGTTGCCTTCAGGCACTTGGACAAGGAAATGTTCAGAAATATTTATGTAACCTATGTGAGGCTAAAACTCGAATATGCAGCCCCCTTTTGGAATCCGCACTTGAAAAAGCACATAGCTAAGCTTGAAAAAGTTCAAAGACATGCCACGAAACTGGTGCCAGAACTATGCAATCTCAGTTATGATGAGAGGCTGAGGGAATTAGACTTACCATCACTCGAAGCTAGAAGAGTGAGGGGGGATATGGTGACAGTCTTTAAATTCCTTCATGGTTATGATAGAGTGGATAGGGATCGATATTTTGATATGGCTGGCTCTAGAACTAGAGGTCATAGTTTGAAGCTTCGTAAGAAAACTTCTTCGCAGGATGTAAGGAAATACTTTTTCAGTGTAAGAGTAGTTGATAATTGGAATTCGCTAAGCGAGGAGGTAGTTAATGCTATCTCAATCCATAGTTTTAAGGACAGGTATGATAAGTATGACTAAGCATAAAATGGAACCGATCAGGAGACGGGAAGATACGAGTTTTGGGCTCTTTCCCGTAAACACAATTAGGTAATCACAATTAGGTAATCACACACGCACAGCTGATTAAACAGACACTTGATAAAGAGAAGACAGTGGTAATCTCAGGCATAAGCGAATCCCAGGAGCCAACATGGCAGGGGAGACACGAAGAAAATAAAGCTAGGGTTGTAGACCTGGTAAGAAAGCTTGGAGTAGTTTGTGGTCCTGAGGATATTGTAAACATTCACCAACTAGGCATATATTCGAGGGAAGGAAAGCCGAGACCAACAAAAGTAACCTTTGAGAGAGGGGAAACATGTAGAGAAATATTGTTGAAAAAAAAAAAGTCTAGAAGACCTTCAAGAATTCAAAGAAGTGTTCATTAGACGATACAGAACACAGGAAGAGATGGAAAAGATCAAAAACATGTTGCAAGAGGCAAGAAGGCTAAACGAGGAAAGAAATGAAGAAGAGAAGAAAAATTTTCATTTCAGAGTTCTTCCAAACAAAGGAGAGATAAAGAAGATAATGACAGAAGATCAGGGGATGGGGCCTCATTAAGATTGTTATACACAAATGCTGATGGATTAGCTGGTAAGGCAGTAGAATTAAAAGATAGGATTCACAACAGTAAGGCAGATATAGCAGCAATTACAGAGACTAAGTTCAGTGAGGACATAAATTGTGTCACAATTTTTAATAAGAGCTTCAGAATATCAAGGGTTGAAAGATCTGCGAAGACTGGTGGAGGGATAGCACTGCTCATAAGTGAAAGGTTTCAAGTTGAAGAAATAAACTTGGCTATAGAAAGTGGGCTCAAGGACTTTCTTGTTGCTCGCATAAATACTGGGTCAGAGAGCATTATAATAACGGTTGTATATAACCCACCAAGGAACCAGAATAGGATAGAAGACTACGAGGAAAGTCATATAGGTACTATTGAAGTCATAAACTCAGTTGTTAACATGGCACAGGGGAGTAAATGTAGGATTTTGATTGTGGCATATTTTAATCATAAAGAGAGAGATTGGATAAATCTTGACCCACACAGTGGTGAGGACTCATTCGGGGCAAGATTCCTAGATTGCGTACAAGGGAACTTCCTACACCAACATGTAATGGTACCAACGAGGGCCAGGGGTGAGGATGAGCCATCACTACTTGATCTAGTATTCACAGATAATGTGTTGGATATTGAAAAAATTTAGTATAAACCACCAATTGGAAAGAGTGACCACTGTGTGTTGTTGATGGAGTATATCATTGAAGATATTCTGACTGAGAGTAGAGGCACTGAGGACATGAGGAGGAACTATCCGAAAGGAGATTAAATGAAAATGAATGAACTTTTTGCAGTTATTGACTGGAGAACCTTATTTTACAACAAATCTGTACAAGAAATGTATGACATCTTTTGTGAGAAATATGGGGAGATTGTAGATTGCTGCATACCTCTCACCAAAGTAGGTGTAATTCATGCCAGAGAGAAATGGTTTGATAAGGAGTGTAAAAGAGCTAAGGAGTAGAGAGACAAATGCTGGAAAAGGTATAGGAGGAAAAAAACATAAATGCCTGGCAAACCTACAAAAGAGCAAGAAATGACTACCTAAGTAAAAGAAGAGAGGTAGAGAGAGACTATGATAGGGACATCACCAGGAAGGCTGAAGAAAATCCCAAGCTTTTCCACAGCATTATCAGAGGAAAACTGAAGGTAAAAGAACAGGTTTTAAGGCTTAAGAGAGCAGATGGAAGCATCTCTGAGACAGATGAAGAGATCTGCAAAGAGTTGAACAAGGAGTTTCAGTCAGTATTTACGGTAGAAAATACCCCACCCCCTCAGATTGCAGAGATAGAAGCTCAAGGGCAGGTATTAGAGAACATCAACCTTACAGCCACAGAGGTATGCAAAGCGCTGATGGAGTTAGATGTTCATAAGGCTACTGGTCCTGATGATATATCCCCTCATGTACTTAAAAAATGTGCAAACTCAATATCAGTGGCACTAAGTATCATATTTAAAAGGTCACTGGAAACCAGCAAATTTGATACCTATTTTCAAAAAGGGAAGGAGGGATACGGCTCTGAACTATAGGCCAGTTTCCTTGACCAACATAGTTTGCAAAGTTATGGAGAAACTACTAATGAAGCATATCTCTCTTCACTTGGAATCCTTCAACTTTAAGTCAGTGAGGCAACATGGCTTCAGAGAAGGTAGATCAACAATAACAAATTTATTAGAATTTTATGATGAGGTAAGCCGAATCTTACAGGAAAGAGAGGGCTGGGCAGATTGCATATTTCTAGACTTCCAGAAAGCGTTTGACACTGTTCCGCATGGGAGACTTATTAGGAAGCTGCAAGCAATGGCTAGAATAGGTGGATATGTCTTGGAATGGATAAAAACTTACTTAGCAGGAAGGGAACAAAGGGTTAGAGTAAGACACTCAGTGTCTGAATGGAGAAGAGTTAGTAGTGGAGTTCCACAGGGTTCAGTTTTAGGGCCACTTTTGTTCCTTGTATATGTAAATGACCTACCAGAGTCTGTAAATTCATTCATGAATATATTTGCAGATGATACAAAGATTGTTAAGAAAGTAGGAAACGAGAACAATAGTAGAAAACTTCAGGGAGATCTAAATAGTCTGGATGACTGGTCAGAGAAGTGGCTAATGAAATTCAATACTTCAAAATGTAAGGTAATGAGAATGGGTACAAGTGCAAGAAGTCCCAAGCTTGACTACTCGGTGGCTGAAGTACAACTTCAAGAGACAGAAAATGAGAGAGATCTAGGAGTAAACATACCGGCAGATTTGTCTCCAGAAATACATATAAATTGCATAGTAAGGGCAGCATATGCATTCTTATTAAATGTATGGGTAGCCTTCACGCACATGGACAAGGAAATGTTTAGAAATATTAATGTAACCTATGTGAGGCCAAAACTCGAATATGCAGCCCCCTTTTGGAATCCGCACTTGAAAAAGCACATAGCTAAGCTTGAAAAAGTTCAGAGACATGCCATGAAACTGGTGCCAGAACTACGCAATCTCAGTTATGATGAGAGGCTTAGGGAAATAGACTTACCATCACTCGAAGCTAGAAGATTGAGGGGGGATATGGTGACAGTCTTTAAATTCCTTCATGGTTATGATAGAGTGGATAGGGATCGATATTTTGATATGGCTGGCTCTAGAACTAGAGGTCATAGTTTGAAGCTTCGTAAGAAAACTTCTTTGCAGGATGTAAGGAAATAATTTTTCAATGTAAGAGTAGTTGATAATTGGAATTGGCAAACCGAGGAGGTAGTTAATGCTATCTCAATCCAAAGATTTAAGGACAGATATGATAAGCATCACAAAGTAGAAAATGGAACCGATCGGGAGACGGGAAGATACGAGCTTTGGGCTCTTTCCTGTAAACACAATTAGGTAATCACACAGATCCAAGCACAAAAGCACACAAACAAGAGGCACACACAAGAGATATGAGAAAAATTTACAACGATATTCAGTCATTATTTACTGCAGAAAAAAAACCCACCCCCTCAGAGTGCAGATATAAGAGCTCATGGGAAATTATTAGAGAACATCATCTTTTCAGCCACAGAGGCATACAAATCTCTGTTGGAGTTAGATGCCCATAAAGCCACAAGTCCTGATGATATATCCCCTTACGTACTGAAAAATAGGCGCTAATTCAATATCAGCAGCACTAAGTATCATATTTGAAAAGTCACTGGATTCAGGGGAGATTCCAAGATGCTAGTAAAAAGCAAATGTTGTACCTATCTTCAAAAAGGGAAGGAAGGATACAATTCTAAACTGTAGACTTGTTTCCTTGACCAGCATAGTTTGAAAAGTTATGGAGAAACTACTAAGGAAACATATCTCTCTTCACTTGGAATCCAACTTTTGGTCAGTGAGACAACATAGTTTCAGAGAAGGTTGATCAACAGTAACAAACTTATTCAAATTTTATGATGAGGTAAACCGAGGGCTGTGCGAGTTGCATATTCCTAGATTTCCACAAGGCATTTGATATTCCCACATGGGAGACTTGCTAAGAAGCTGGAAGCAATGGCGAGAATAGGTGGAAATATCTTAGAATTAATAAGAATTTACTTAGAGGGAAGGGAACAGAGGGTCCAAGCAAGACACTTAGTGTTCAAATTGAGAAGGATTAGTTGTGGGGTTCCACAGGGTTCAGTTTTACGACCACTTTTGTTCCTTGTATATGCATATGATCTACCAGGGTTTGTAAATTCATTCATGAATATGTTTGTGGTGATGCAAAGATTGTGAGGAAAGTAAGAGACGAGGACAATGGTAGAAAACTTCAGGAAGACCTATATAGAGTGGTCATAAAAATGACTAATGAAATTCAGTTCTTCAAAATGTAAGGTAATGAGAATGGGTGCAAATGGGAGAAGGCCCAATTTTGGATATTCAATAAAACGAACAGAACTTCAAGAGACAGTGAATGAGAGAGATCTAGGAGTAAACATACTAGCAGATTTGTCTCCGAAAATTCTTATAAATGGCATAGTACGGGCAGCATATGCTTTCTTAGCAAATTTAAAGGTAGCCTTCAGTCACATGGCCATGGAAATGTAAAAAAAATATATATGTAACTTATGTGAGCATATGACTTGAAAATGCAGCCCGTTATTTGAATTCATTCTTGAAAAAGCACATATAAAAGAAGAAAACATTTCAAAGATGTGACACGAAACTGGAACCAGAAATACGTAATCTTAGTTATAAGGAGAAATTGAGGGACTTAGGCTTACCATCAATCAAAGCTAGAAGAATGGGAGGGATATGGTGATGATTTTTAAGTTCCGTAATGGTTTTAACAGATTGCATATTATTTTGATATGAATGGCTCTAAAACTAATGGTCAAAGTATGAAGCTTCGTAAGATACCTACTTTCCAGGATGTAAGGAAGTACAGTACTTTTTAGTGCTTACCTAATTGTGCTTACCTAATTGTGTTTACGGGAAAAAGCTCAAAGCTCATATCTTCCCGTCTCCTGATCAGTTCCATTTTATACTTAGTGATACTTATCATACCTGTCCTTAAAACTATGGATTGAGATAGCATTAACTACCTCGACGCTTAGCCAATTCAAATTATCAACTACTCTTACAATGAAAAAGTATTTCCTTACATCCTGCAAAGAAGTTTTCTTACGAAGCTTCAAACTATGACCTCTAGTTCTAGAGCCAGCAATATCAAAATATCGATCCCTATTCACTCTATCATAACAATAAAGGAATTTAAAGACTGTCACCATATCCCCCCTCAATCTTCTAGCTTCGAGTGATGGTAAGTCAAATTTCCTAAGCCTCTCATCATAACTGAGATTGCATAGTTCTGGCACCAGTTTCGTGGCATGTCTTTGAACTTTTTCAAGCTTAGCTATGTGCTTTTTCAAGTGTGGATTCCAAAAGGGGGCTGCATATTCGAGTTTTGGCCTCACATAGGTTACATAAATATTTCTGAACATTTCTTTGTCCATGTGCCTGAAGGCTACCCTTACATTTGATAAGAATGCATATGCTGCCCTTACTATGCAATTTAAATGTATTTCTGGAGACAAATCTGCCAGTATGTCTAATCCTAGATCTCTCTCATTTTCTGTCTCTTGAAGTTGTACTCCAGCCACCGAGTAGTCAAGCTTGGGACTTCTTGCACTTGTACCCATTCTCATTACCTTATATTTTGAGGTATTGAATTTCATTAGCCACTTTTCTGACCACTCATCCAGACTATTTAGATCTTCCTGAAGTTCTCTACCATTGTTCTCGTTTTTTTACTTTCTTCACAATCTTTGTATCATCTGCAAACATATTCATGAATGAATTTACAGACTCTGGTAGGTCATTTACATATACAAGGAACAAAAGTGGCCCTAAATTTGAACCCTGTGGAACTCCACTACTAACTCTTCTCCATTCAGACACTGAGTGTCTTACTCTAACCTTCTGATACCTTCCTTCTAAGTAAGTTTTTATCAATTCCAAAACATTTCCACCTATTCTAGCCATTGCTTGCAGCTTCCTAATAAGTCTCCCATGCGGAACAGTGTCAAGCACTTTCTGGAAATCTAGGAATATGCAATCTGCCCAGCTCTCTTTTTCCTGTAAGATTCGGCTTACCTCATCATAAAATTCTAATAAGTTTGTAACTGTTGATCTACTTTCTCTGAAGCCATGTAGCCTTACTGACAAAAAGTTGAAGGATTCCAAGTGAAGAGAGATATGTTTCCTTAGTAGTTTCTCCATAACTTTGCAAACTATGCTGGTCAAGGAAACTGGTCTATAGTTCAGAGCCGTATCCCTCCTTCCCTTTTTGAAAATAGATATCACATTTGCTTGTTTCCAGCATCTTGGAATCTCCCCTGACTCCAGTGACTTTTTAAATATGATACTTAGTGCCACTGATATTGAGTTTGTGCATTTTTTAAGTACATGAGGGGATATGTCATCAGGATCTTTTGCTTTATGAATATTTAAATCCATCAGCGCTTTGCATACCTCTGTGGCTGTAAGGTTGATGTTCTCTAATACAGGCCCTTGAGCTTCTATCTCTGCAATCTGAGGGGGTGGGGTATTTTCTACTGTAAATACTGACTGAAACTCCTTGTTCAATTCTTTGCAGATCTCTTCATCTGTCTCAGTGATGCTTCCATCTGCTCTCTTTAGCCTTAAAACCTGTTCTTTTACCTTCAGTTTTCCTCTGATAAAGCTGTGGAAAAACTTGGGATTTTCTTTAGCCTTCCTGGTGATGTCCCTCTCATTATCTCTCTCTGCCTCTCTTCTTTTACTTAGGTAGTCATTTCTTGCTCTTTTGTAGGTTTGCCAGGCATTTATGTTTTTTCTCCTCCTATACCTTTTACAGCATTTGTCTCTCCACTCCGTAGCTCTTTTACACTCATTATCGAACCATTTCTCCCTGGCATGAATTACACCTACTTTGGTGAAAGGTATGCAGCAATCTACTATCTTCCCATATTTCTCACAAATGATGTCATACATTTCTTGTACAGATTTGTTGTAAAATAAGGTTCTCCAGTCAATAACTGCAAAAAGCTCACATCATTTTGATGCAATCTCCTTTCGGATAGTTCCTCCTCATGTCCTCAGTGCCTCTACTCTCAGTCAGAATTTCTTCAATGATATACTCCATCAACAACACACAGTGGTCACTCTTTCCAATTGGTGGTCCATACTCAATTTTTTCAATATCTAACACATTATCTGTGAATACTAGATCAAGTAGTGATGGCTCATCCCCACCCCTGGCCCTCGTTGGTCCCATTACATGTTGGTGTAGGAAATTCCCTTGTATGCAATCTAGGAATCTTGCCCCGAATGAGTCCTCACCACTGTGTGGGTCAAGATTTATCCAATCTATCTCTTTATGATTAAAATTTCCCATAATCGAAATCCTACATTTTCTCTCCTGTGCCATGTTAACAACTGAGTTTATAACTTCAATAGTACCTATATGACTTTCCTCATAAACTTCTAGCCTATTCTGGTTCCTTGGTGGGTTATATACAACAGTTATTATTATGCTCTCTGACCCAGTATTTATTCGAGCAACAAGAAATTCCTTGAACTCACTTTCTATAGCCAAGTTTATTTCTTGATCTTGAATCCTTTCACTTATGAGCAGTGTTATCCCTCCACCAGTCCTCTCAGATCTTTCATCCCTTAATATTCTGAAACCCTTATTAAAAACTATGACAATGTTTATGTCCTTACTCAACTTAGTCTCTAATTGCTACTATATCTGCCTTACTGTTGTGAATCCTATCTTTTAATTCTACTGCCTTACCAGCTAATCCATCAGCATTTGTGTATAACAATCTTAATGTGGCCCCATCCCCTGATCTTCTGTCATTATCTTCTTTATTTCCCCTTTGTCTGGTAGAACTCTGAAAAGAAAATTTTTCTTCTCTTCTTCATTCCTTTCCTCATTTAACCTTCTTGCCTCTTCCAACAAGTTTTTGATCTTTCCCATCTCTTCATGTGTTCTGTATCGTCTAATGAACATTCTTTGAATTTTTGAAGATCTTTTAGACTTTATTTTCTCAACAATATTTCCCTACATGTTTCCCCTCTTTCAAAGGTTACTTTTGTTGGTCTTGGCTTTCCTCCCCTCGAATATTGGCCTACTTGGTGTATGCTTGCAATATCCTCAGGACCACAAACTACTCCAAGCTTTCTTATCAGGTCTACAACTCTAGCTTTATTTTCTTTATGTCTCCCCTGCCATGTTGGCTCCTGGGATTCGCTTATGCCTGACATTACCACTGTCTTCTCTTTATCAAGTGCCTGTTTGATGAGTGGGTTTGCCCTTGCCATTACAAAGTCTTCCATTTTTTCGATTACTGTCTCTTTATAGTCAACTGTTTGTATGTTTTCCAGTGCCACTACCTTTACAGCCTCTTTTACTGCCATATTCCCCTTTTGTACATCAGCAATGGAAGTTTTCATGGCATTATTTTCCATATTCAGCTCCTGGAACTCTTTTCTGAACTGTTCAATGTTTTCCTTAATCTGGACATTCCAAGCAGCAATCTCGTCTCTCTCAGAAGAGAGCAGTGAACTAACATCTAATTCCTTTTAGGTTGTCATTCAGCTGTTTGTTTTTATCTTTTTGTTTAGAAATTCTAGTTTCTAGTTCACTCTTTTTCCCTTCCAGCTTCTTTATTCTTTTTTCTAGTTCCTTTCTCTCCTGCCCTTGTGCTTTATTTGCTTCCTCCAAAAATCTTATTTCCTCTCTGAGTGTTTCATTCTCTTTCATTTCTCCATCCATATTCCAAATTTTATCATCAAGGCTTATAACCATTGTCTCTAAATCCTTGATTTTCTGTTTTAGTCTCCTAATTTCTACCCCTCCTCCCGACCCATGGGCGGGAGAGGTTTGGGACAGAGATGGCCTCATTTTTATGTTCTCCCTCTCACAGAATATAGAAAGAAGAAGAGAAAGAGAAAAAAAATTTATTTAAGCTTCACACAGAATTTTTATATATCCATATAAGTGCTATTTAGTGACTCAATTTTTCTCTTTTCTGGTAACAAACATCTTAACTCAAAAATTTGACTAGTGTTAGAGAAGTTGATAATTTGAATTTGCTAAGTGAGGAGGTAGTTGATACCAACTCAATTCATAGGTTTTAGGACAAATTAGATAAGTATCACTGAGTACTACAATGGAAGCCATCAGGAAATGGGGAGATGCGAGCAAAGGGTTCTTTCCTGTAAGTACAATTAGGTAATTGCAATTAGGTAAGTCCACATACACACACACAATGACTGTATATGCTTTCTTAGTACATGTAAGGGTAGCCTTCACAAAGATGGACAAGGAAATTTTCAGAAATATTTATGTAATTTATGTAAGGCCAAAGCTTGAATATGCATACCCCTTTTTTAATTCACACTTGAAAAAACACATAAATAAGTTGGAAAAAAAGTTCAGAGACATGCCAAGAAACTGGTGCTAGATATACACAATATCAGTTATGCGGCAAGGCTGAGAGACTTCGGCTTACCAGCACTCGAAGCTAGAAAAATGAGGGGGGATATGGTGAGGGTTTTTCAATTCCTTCATAATATTGACCGATTGGATCAATATTTTGATACAGCTGGATTTAGAATCACAGATCATAGTTTGAAACATTATAAAAATACTTCTTTGCAGGATGTTAGGAATTACTCTTATAGTGTAAGATAGCTCATAAATGGAATTCGCCAAGCGAGGAGGTAGTTAGTAGTAACTAAATACATAGTTCTATAGACATGTATGATAAGTATCTCTGAGTACAAAAATGGAATCGACCAGGAGGCAGAGAGTTACGAGCATAGGGTTCTTTCAAGAAGGCACAATCAGGAATAACAATTAGGTAATTACATACACAAAGATGATGATCAAGTGCAAAAAGGCCCAGGCTTGACTACTCAATGGCAAGAGCAGAACTTCAAGACAAAGAATGATATATATATATATATATATATATATATATATATATATATATATATATATATATATATATATATATATATATATATATATATATATATATATGTATGTATGTGATTACCTAATTGTGATTACCTAATTGTGCTTACGGGAAAGACCCCAAAGCTCGTATCTTCCCATCTCCTGATCGGTTCCATTTGCTACTTAGTGATTCTTATCATACCTGTCCTTAAAACTATGAATTGAGATACCATTAACTACCTCCTCGCTTAGCCAATTCCAATTATCAACTATTTTTACACTGAAAAAATATTTCCTTACATCCTGCAAGGAAGTTTTCTTACGAATCTTCAAAATATGACCTTCAGTTCTAGAGCCTGCCATATCAAAATATTGATCCCTATCCACTCTATCATAACCATGAAGGAATTTAAAGACTGTTACAATATCCCCCCTCAATCTTCTAGCTTCGAGTGATGGTAAGTCTAATTCCCTCAGCCTCTCATCATAACTGGGATTGCGCATCTCTGGCACCAGTTTCGCGTCATGTCTTTGAACTTTTTCAAGCTTAGCTATGTGCTTTTTCAAGTGCGGATTCCAAAAGGGGCTGCATATTCGAATTTTGGCCTCACATAGGTTGCATAAATATTTCTAAACATTTCCTTGTTCATGTGTCTGAAGGCTACCCTTACATTTGATAAGAAGGCATATGCTGCCCTTACTATGCCATTCATATGTATTTCTGGAGACAAATCTGCCAGCATGTTTACTCCTAGATCTCTCTCATTTTCTGTCTCTTGAAGTTGTACTCCTGCCACTGAGTAGTCAAGCTTCGGCCTTCTTACACTTGTACACATTCTCAATACCTTACATTCTGAGGTATTGAATTTCATTAGCCACTTTTCTGACCACTCATCCAGACTATTTAGATCTTCTTGAAGTTCTCTACCATTATTCTCGTTTCCTTCTTTCTTCAAAATCTTTGCATCTTCTGCAAGCATATTCATGAATGAATTTACTGACTCTGGTAGGTCATTTACATATACAAGGAATAAAAGTGGCCCTAAAACTGAACCCTGTGGAGCTCCACTACTAACTCTTCTCCATTTAGACACTCAGTGTCTTACTCTAACCCTCTGTTCACTTCCTTTTAAGTAAGTTTTTATCTATTCCAAGACATTTCCACCTATTCTAGCCAGTGCTTGCAGCTTCCCAATAAGTCTCCCATGTGGAACAGTGTCAAACGCTTTCTGGAAGTCTAGGAATATGCAATCTGCCCAGCCCTTTCATTCCTGTGCGATTCGGATAACCTCATCATAAAATTCTAATAAGTTTGTTACTGTTGATCTACCTTCTCTGAAGCCATGTTGCCTCACTGACAAAAATTTTGAAGGATTCCAAGTGAAGAGAGATATGTTTCCTTAGTAGTTTTTCCATAGCTTTGCAAACTAATGTATGTATGTATGTATGTATATATATATATATATATATATATATATATATATATATATATATATATATATATATATATATATATATATATATATATATATATATATATATATATATATATATATATATATATATATATATATATATATATATATATATAGATATATATATATATATATATATATATATATATATATATATATATATATATATATATATATATATATATATGTGTGTGTGTGTGTGTGTGTGTGTGTGTGTGTGTGTGTGTGTGTGTGATTACCTAATTGTGATTACCTAATTGTGTTTGCGGGAAAGAGCCCAAAGCTCGTATCTTCCCGTCTCCTGATCGGTTCCATTTTTAGACTTAGTGATACTTATCATACCTGTCCTTAAAACTATGGATTGAGGTAGCATTAACTACCTCCTCGCTTAGCGAATTCCAATTATCAACTACTCTTACACTGAAAAAGTATTTCCTTACATCCTGCAAACAAGTTTTCTTCCGAAGCTTCAAACTATGACCTCTAGTTCTAGAGCCAGCCATATCGAAATATCGATCCCTATCCACTCTATCATAACCATGAAGGAATTTAAAGACTGTCACCATATCCCCCCTTACTCTTCTAGCTTCGAGTGATGGCAAGTCTAATTCCCTCAGCCTCTCATCATAACCGAGATTGCGTATTTCTGGCACCAGTTTCGTGGCATGTCTTTGAACTTTTTCAAGCTTAGCTATGTGCTTTTTCAAGTGCGGATTCCAAAAGGGGGCTGCATATTCGAGTTTTGGCCTCACATAGGTTACATAAATATTTCTGAACATTTCCTTGTCCATGTGCCTGAAGGCTACCCTTACATTTGATAAGAATGCATATGCTGCCCTTACTACGCCATTTATATGTATTTCTGGAGACAAATCTGCCAATATGTTTACTCCTAGATCTCTCTCATTTTCTGTCTCCTGAAGTTGTACTCCAGCCACCGAGTAGTCAAGCTTGGGCCTTCTTGCACTTGTACCCATTCTCATTACCTTACATTTTGAGGTATTGAATTTCATTAGCCACTTTTCTGACCACTCATGCAGATTATTTAGATCCTCCTGAAGTTCTCTACCATTGTTCTCGTTTTTTACTTTCTTCACAATCTTTGCATCATCTGCAAACATATTCATGAATGAATTTACAGACTCTGGTAGGTCATTTACATATACAAGGAACAAAAGTGGCCCTAAAACTGAACCCTGTGGAACTCCACTACTAACTCTTCTCCATTCAGACACTGAGTGTCTTACTCTAACCCTCTGTTCCCTTCCTTCTAAGTAAGTTTTTATCCATTCCAAGACATTTCCACCTATTCTAGCCATTGATTGCAGCTTCCTAATAAGTCTCCCATGTGAAACAGTGTCAAACGCTTTCTGGAAGTCTAGGAATATGCAATCTGCCCAGCCCTCTCTTTCCTGTAAGATTTGGCTTACCTCATCATAAAATTCTAATAAGTTTGTTACTGTTGATCTTCCTTCTCTGAAGCCATGTTGCCTCACTGACAAAAAGTTGAAGGATTCCAAGTGAAGAGAGATATGTTTCCTTAGTAGTTTCTCCATAAGTTTGCAAACTATGCTGGTCAAGGAAACTGGTCTATAGTTCAGAGCCGTATCCCTCCTTCCCTTTTTGAAGATAGGTATCACATTTGCTTGTTTCCAGCATCTTGGAATCTCCCCCGACTCCAATGACTCCTTAAATATGATACTTAGTGCCACTGATATTGTGTTTGCGCATTTTTTAAGCACATGAGGGGATATGTCATCAGGACCTGTAGCTTTATGAACATCTAAATCCATCAGCGCTTTGCATACCTCTGTGGCTGTAAGGTTGATGTTCTCTAATACCGGCCCTTGAGCTTCTATCACTGCAATCTGAGGGGGTGGGGTATTTTCTACTGTAAATACTGACTGAAACTCCTTGTTCAATTCTTTGCAGATCTCTTCGTCCGTCTCAGTGATGCTTCCATCCGCTCTCTTTAGCCTTAAAACCTGTTCTTTTACCTTCAGTTTTCCTCTGATAAAGCTGTGGAAAAGCTTGGGATTTTCTTTAGCCTTCCTGGTGATGTCCCTCTCATAATCTTTCTCTGCCTCTCTCCTTTTACTTAGGTAGTCATTTCTTGCTCTTTTGTAGGTTTGCCAGGCATTTATGTTTTTTCTCCTCCTATACCTTTTCCAGCATTTGTCTCTCCACTCCTTAGCTCTTTTACACCCATTATCGAACCATTTCTCTCTGGCATGAATTACACCTACTTTGGTGACAGGTATGCAGCAATCTACTATCTTCCCATATTTCTCACAAAAGATGTCATACATTTCTTGTACAGATTTGTTGTAAAATAAGGTTCTCCAGTCAATAACTGCAAAAAGCTCATTCATTTTGATGTAATCTCCTTTCTGATAGTTCCTCCTCATGTCCTCAGTGCCTTTACTCTCAGGAAGAATGTCTTCAATGATATACTCCATCAACAACACACAGTGGTCACTCTTTCCAATTGGTGGTTCATACTCAATATTTTCAATATCCAACACATTATCTGTGAACACCAGATCAAGTAGTGATGGCTCATCCCCACCCCTGGCTCTTGTTGGTTCCATTACATGTTGGTGTAGGAAATTCCCTTGTACGCAATCTAGGAATCTTGCCCCAAAGGAGTCCTCACCACTGTGTGGGTCAAGATTTATCCAATCTATCTCTTTATGATTAAAGTCTCCCATAATCAAAATCCTACATTTTTTTTCCCGCGCCATGTTAACAACTGAGTTTATGACTTCAATCGTACCTATATGACTTTCCTCATAAATTTCAAGCCTATTTTGGTTCCTTGGTGGGTTGTATACAACAGTTATTATAATGCTCTCTGACCCAGTATTTATGCGAGCAACAAGAAATTCCCTGAACTCACTTTCTATAGCCAAGTTTATCTCTTCAACTTGAATCCTCTCACTTATGAGCAGTGCTATCCCTCCACCAGTCCTCTCAGATCTTTCGACCCTTAGTATTCTGAAGCCCTTAGGAAAAACTGTGACACTGTTTATGTCCTCACTCAACTTAGTCTCTGTAATTGCTACTATATCTGCCTTACTGTTGTGAATCCTATCTTTTAATTCTACTGCCTTACCAGCTAATCCATCAGCATTTGTGTATAACAATCTTAATGAGGCCCCATCCCCTGATCTTCTGTCATTATCTTCTTTATCTCCCCTTTGTCTGGAAGTATTCCGTAACGAAAATTTTTCTTCTCTTCTTCATTTCTTTCATCATTTAACCTTCTTGCCTCTTGCAACAAGTTTTTGATCTTTCCCATCTCTTCCTGTGTTCTGTATCGTCTAATGAACACTTCTTTGCATTCTTGAAGGTCTTTTAGACTTTTTTTTCTCAACAATATTTCCCTGCATGTCTCCCCTCTCTCAAAGGTTACTTTTGTTGGTCTCGGCTTTCCTTCTCTCGAATATTTACCTAGTTGGTGTATGTTTACAATATCCTCAGGACCACATACTACTCCAAGCTTTCTTATCAGGTCTACAACCCTAGCTTTATTTTCTTCAAGTCTCCCCTGCCATGTTGGCTCCTGGGATTCACTTATGCCTGAGATTACCACTGTCTTCTCCTTATCAAGTGCCTGTCTGATGAGTGGGTTTGCCCTTTCCATCACAACGTCTTTCATTTTTTCGATTACTGTATCTTTATAGTCAACTGTTTGTATGTTTTCCAGTGCCACCACCTTTACGGCCTCTTTTACTGCCACATTCCCCTTTAGTGCATCAGCAAAGGACGTTTTCATGGCATCATTTTCCATATTCAGCTCCTGGAACTCTTTTCTGAACTGTTCAATGTTTTCCTTAATCTGAACATTCCAAGCAGCAATCTCGTCTCTCTCAGAAGATAGCAGTGAACTAACATCTAATTCCTTTAGGTTGTCATTTAGCTGTTTGTTTTTATCTTCTTGATTAGAAATTCTAGATTCTAGTTGACTCTTTTCCCCTTCCAGCTTCTTTATTCTTTTTTCTAGTTCCTTTCTCTCCTGCCCTTGTGCTTTATTTGCTTAATCCAAAGATCTTATTTGTTCTCTGAGTGTTTCATTCTCTTTCATTTCTCCATCCATATTCCGAATTTTATCATCAAGGCTTGTAACCATTTCCTCTAACTTCTTGATTCTCTGTTTAAGTCCTCTGATGACTACCCCTTCTCCCGACCCATGGGTGGGAGAGGTTTGGGACAGAGATGGCTTCATTTTTATGTTCTCCCTCTCACAGAATATAGAAAGAAGACGAGAAAGAGGAAAAAAAAAAAAAAAGAAAAGAGAAAAACTTCTAATTTACCTTCACACAGAATTTTTATATCTCCATATAAGTGCTATTTAGTGACTCAGTTTGTCTCCTTTCTGGTAACACACATCTTAACTTAAAAACTTGACCATGGTAATTTACGTATAAAAAGAAAAAGAAAAACAAAAGTCAAACCTGAAGGAAATCTCGAATTTGTGTTCGAGGTGGCACCCACCTGTTTCTGTTATATATTCTTCCTAACTGATAAACTGACTTGCTAACCAAGATATGTTATCACGGGATTTAGACTTTACATTTAACTCAATATATATACAAAATAACAAAATAGCAAACGAGAAAGCTAAAAGAAAAGCAAAAAAAAATGAAGAAAATAGGACTGCTGTACTACTTGGCAACTTAACTCAGTACTGTTGACAGGTGGGTATTTGGTAATTTTTTTTTCTTTTATTATTCAATTTTTTCGTGTATCAAACTAACTAACTAGTTAATATAAATGGGAAGGATACTGTTTTTAACAATATATAGAACCACAGGATCAGGTAAAACGGCTTAAGAGCTTTCCCCAGTTTACACAAAAAATTAGGTAATGTGGTGTGAGGCTCCACGTCTGGCAACTCTTCTAGATTTCCCTCAAGGCAGAAACTGGACGGCAGCTTCTCTCTCTTCCTCACGAAAAAGTTCTCAATTTTTTCCTTTAATATGAACAGTCTCGCCTTACAACAAATAGTTTTTGTACTCACAATACTCTGCACGATTTCCGATTTTTGGAAATTATGGTAAAGTTTTCCACTAAGCACTTTAGTCACTCGAAAACTTTAAAATTTAAGAGGAGCAATTCCGTGTGTCACTGAACGCGCGGTGTGTGTGTGTGTGTGTGTGTGTGTGATTACCTAATTGTGATTACCAAATTGTGTTTACGAGAAAGAGCCCAAAGCTCGTATCTTCCCATCTCCTGATCGGTTCCATTTTCTACTTACTGATACTTATCATACCTGTCCATAAAACTATGGATTGAGATAGCATTAACTACCTCGTCGCTTAGCGAATTCCAATTATCAACTACTCTTATACTAAAAAAGTATTTACTTACATCCTGCAAAGAAGTTTTCTTACGAAGCTTCAAACTATGACCTCTAGTTCTAGAGCCAGCCATATCACAATATCGATCCCTATCCACTCTATCATAACCATGAAGGAATTTAAAGACTGTTACCATATCCCCCCTCACTCTTCTAGCTTCGAGTGATGGTAAGTCTAATTCCCTCAGCCTCTCATCATAACTGAGACTGCGTATTTCTGGCACCAGTTTCGTAGCATGTCTTTGAACTTTTCCAAGCTTAGCTTGGAAAAGTGTGGATTCCAAAAGGGGGCTGCATGTTCGAGTTTTGGCCTCACATAGGTTATATAAATATTTCTGAACATTTCCTTTTTCATGTGCCTGAAGACTACCCTTACATTTGATAAGAATGCATATGCTGCCTTTACTATGCCATTTATATGCATTTCTGGAGACAAATCTGCCAGAATGTTTACTCCTAGATCTCTCTCATTTTCTGTCTCTTGAAGTTGTACTCCAGCCACCGAGTAGTCAAGCTTGGGACTTCTTGCACTTGTACCCATTCTCATTACCTTACATTTTGAAGCACTGAATTTCATTAGCCACTTTTCTGACCACTCACACAGACAATTTAGATCTTCCTGAAGTTCTCTAATATTGTTCTCGTTTCCTACTTTCTTCACAATCTTTGCATCATCTGCAAACATATTCATGAATGAATTTACAGACTCAGATAGGTTATATACATATACAAGGAAGAATAGTGGCCCTAAAACTGAACCCTGTGGAATTCCACTACTAGCTCTTCTCCATTCAGACACTGAGTGTCTTATTCTAACCCTTTGTTCCCTTCCTTCTAAGTAAGTTTTTATCAATTCCAGGACATTTCCACCAATTCTCGCAATTGCTTGCAGCTTCCTAATAAGTCTCCCATGTGGAACAGTGTCAAACGCTTTCTGGAAGTCTAGGAATATGCAATATGCCCAGCCCTCTCTTTCCTGTAAGATTCGGCTTACCTCATCATAAAATTCTAATAAGTTTGTTACTGTTGATCTACCTTCTCTGAAGCCATGTTGCCTCACTGACATAAAGTTGAAGGATACCAATTAAAGAGAGATATGTTTCCTTAGTAGTTTCTCCATAACTTTGCAAACTATGCTGGTCAAGGAAACTGCTCTATAGTTCAGAGCCGTATCTCCCCTTCCCTTTTTGAAGATAGGTATCACGTTTGCTTGTTTCCAGCATCTTGGAATCTCCCCTGTCTCCATTGACTTTTTAAATATGATACTTAGTGCCACTGATATTGAGTTTGCTCATATTTTAAGTACATGAGGGGATATGTCGTCAGGACCTGTAGCTTTATGAACATCTAACTCCATCAGCGCTTTTGCATACCTCTGTGGCTGTAAGGTTGATGTTCTCTAATACAGGCCCTTGAGCTTTTATCTCTGCAATATGAGGGGTGGGGTATTTTCTACTGTAAATACTGACTGAAACTCCTTGTTCAATTCTTTGCAGATCTCTTCATCCATCTAAGTGATGCTTCCATCTGCTCTCTTAAGCCTTAAAACCTGTTCTTTTACATTCAATTTTCCTCTGATAAAGCTGTAGAAAGGCTTTGAGATTTTCTTTAGCCTTCCTGGTGATATCCCTCTCGTAGTCTCTCTCTACCTCTCTTCTTTTACTTAGGTAGTCATTTCTTGCTCTTTAGTAGGTTTGCCAGGCATCTATGTTTTCTCTCCTCCTATACCTTTTCCAGCATTTGTCTCTCCACTCCGTAGCTCTTTTACACTCATTATCGAACCATTTCTCTCTGGCATGAATTACACCTACTTTGGTGAGAGGTATGCAGCAATTTACTATCTTCCCATATTTTTCACAAAAGATGTCATACATTTCTTGTACAGATTTGTTGTAAAATAAGGTTCTTCAGTCAATAACTGCAAAAAGCTCACATCATTTTGATGTAATTTCCTTTCGGATAGTTCTCCTCATGTCCTCAGTGCCTCTACTCTCAGTCAGAATATCTTCAATGATATACTCCATCAACAACACACAGTGGTCACTCATTCCAATTGGTGGTTCATACTAAATTTTTCAATATCCAACACATTATCTGTGAATACTAGATCAAGTAGTGATGGCTCATCCCCACCCCTGGCCCTCGTTGGTTCCATTACGTGTTGGTGTAGTAAATTCCCTTGTATGCAGTCTGTGTGTGTGATTACCTACTTGTGATTACCTAATTGTGTTTACGGGAAAGAGCCCAAAGCTCGTATCTTCCCGTCTCCTGATCGGTTCCATTTTATACTTAGTGATACTTATCATACCTGTCCTTAAAACTATGGATTGAGATAACATTAACTACCTCCTCGCTTAGCCAATTCCAATTATCAACTACTCTTACACTGAAAAAGTATTTCCTTACATCCTGCAAAGAAGTTTTCTTACGAAGCTTCAAACTATGACCTCTAGTTCTAGAGCCAGCCATATCAAAATATCGATCCCTAGCCACTCTATCATAACCATGAAGGAATTTAAAGACTGTCACCAATATCCCCCCTCACTCTTCTAGCTTCGAGTGATGGTAAGTCTAATTCCCTCAGCCTCTCATCATAGCTGAGATTGCGTATTTCTGGCACCAGTTTCGTGGCATGTCTTTGAACTTTTTCAAGCTTAGCTATGTGCTTTTTCAAGTGCGGATTCCAAAAGGGGGCTGCATATTCGAGTTTTGGCCTCACATAGGTTACATAAATATTTCTGAACATTTCCTTGTCCATGTGCCTGAAGGCTACCCTTACATTTGATAAGAATGCATATGCTGCCCTAACTATGCCATTTATATGTATTTCTGGAGACAAATCTGCCAGAATGTTTACTCCTAGATCTCTCTCATTTTCTGTCTCTTGAAGTTGTACTCCAGCCACTGAGTAGTCAAGCTTGGGCCTTCTTGCACTTGTACCCATTCTCATTACCTTACATTTTGAAGTATTGAATTTCATTAGCCACTTTTCTGGCCACTCATGCAGATTATTTAAATCCTCCTGAAGTTCTCTACCATTGTTCTCGTTTTTTACTTTCTTCACAATCTTTGCATCATCTGCAAACATATTCATGAATGAATTTACAGACTCTGGTAGGTCATTTACATATACAAGGAACAAAAGTGGCCCTAAAACTGAACTCTGTGGAACTCCACTACTAACTCTTCTCCATTCAGACACTGAGTGTCTTACTCTAACCCTCTGTTCCCTTCCTTCTAAGTAAGTTTTTATCCATTCCAAAACATTTCCACCTATTCTAGCCATTGATTGCAGCTTCCTAATACATCTCCCACGTGGAACAGTGTCAAACGCTTTCTGGAAGTCTAGGAATATGCAATCTGCCCAGCCCTCTCTTTCCTGTAAGATTTGGCTTACCTCATCATAAAATTCTAATAAGTTTGTTACTGTTGATCTACCTTCTCTGAAGCCATGTTGCCTCACTGACATAAAGTTGAAGGATTCCAAGTGAAGAGAGATATGTTTCCTTAGTAGTTTCTCCAAAACTTTGCAAACTATGCTGGTCAAGGAAACTGGTCTATAGTTCAGAGCCGTATCCCTCCTTCCCTTTTTGAAGATAGGTATCACATTTGCTTGTTTCCAGCATCTTGGAATCTCCCCCGACTCCAGTGACTCCTTAAATATGATACTTAGTGCCACTGACATTGTGTTTGCGCATTTTTTTAGCACATGAGGGGATATGTCATCAGGACCTGTAGCTTTATGAACATCTAAATCCATCAGTGCTTTGCATACCTCTGTGGCTGTAAGGTTGATATTCTCTAATACCGGCCCTTGAGCTTCTATCACTGCAATCTGAGGGGGTGGGGTATTTTCTACTGTAAATACTGACTGAAACTAATTGTTCAATTCTTTGCATATCTCTTCATCCGTCTGAGTGATGCTTCCATCCGCTCTCTTTAGCCTTAAAACCTGTTCTTTTACCTTCAGTTTTCCTCTGATAAAGCTGTGGAAAAGCTTGGGATTTTCTTTAGCCTTCCTGGTGATGTCCCTCTCATAGTCTCTCTCTGCCTCTCTCCTTTTACTTAGATAGTCATTTCTTGCTCTTTTGTAGGTTTGCGGGGCATTTATGTTTTTTTCTCCTCCTATACCTTTTCCAGCATGTGTCTCTCCACTCCTTTAGCTCTTTTACACCCATTATCGAACCATTTCTCTCTGGCATGAATTACACCTACTTTGGTGACAGGTATGCAGCAATCTACTATCTTCCCATATTTCTCACAAAAGATGTCATGCATTTCTTGTACAGACTTGTTGTAAAATAAGGTTCTCCAGTCAATAACTGCAAAAAGCTCATTCATTTTTATGTAATCTCCTTTAGGATAGTTCCTCCTCATGTCCTCAATGCCTCTACTCTCAGGAAGAATATCTTCAATGATATACTCCATCAACAACACACAGTGGTCACTCTTTCCAATTGGTGGTTCATACTCAATTTTTTCAATATCCAACACATTATCTGTGAACACTAGATCAAGTAGTGATGGCCCATCCCCACCCCTGGCCGTTGTTGGTGTGTGTGTGTGTGTGTGTGTGTGTGTGTGTGTGTGTGTGTGATTACCTAATTGTGAGTACCTAAGTGTGTTTACGGGAAAGAGTCCAAAGCTCGTATCTTCCCGTCTCCTGATCGGGTCCATTTTATACTTAGTGATACTTATCATACCTGTCCTTAAAACTGTGGATTGAGATAGCATTAACTACCTCCTCGCTTAGCCAATTCCAATTATCAACTACTCTTACACTGAAAAAGTATTTCCTTACATCCTGCAAAGAAGTTTTCTTACGAAGCTTCAAACTATGACCTCTAGTTCTAGAGCCAGCCATATCAAAATATCGATCCCTATCCACTCTATCATAACCATGAAGGAATTTAAAGACTGTCACCATATCCCCCCTCACTCTTCTAGCTTCGAGTGATGGTAAGTCTAATTCCCTCAGCCTCTCATCATAACTGAGATTGCGTAATTCTGGCACCAGTTTCGTGGCATGTCTTTGAACTTTTTCAAGCTTAGCTATGTTCTTTTTCAAGTGCTTATTCCAAAAGAGGGCTGCATATTCCAGTTTTGGCCTCACATAGGTTACATAAATATTTCTGAACATTTCCTTGTCCATGTGCCTGAAGGCTACCCTTACATTTGATAAGAGTGCATATGCTGCCCTTACTATGCCATTTATATGTATTTCTGGAGACAAATCTGCCAGTATGTTTACTCCTAGATCTCTCTCGCTTTCTGTCTCTTGAAGTTGTACTCCAGCCACCGAGTAGTCAAGCTTGGGACTTCTTGCACTTGTACCCATTCTCATTACCTTACATTTTGAAGTATTGAATTTCATTAGCCACTTTTCTGACCATTCATGCAGATTATTTAGTTCCTCCTGAAGTTCTCTACCATTGTTCTCGTTTTTTACTTTCTTCACAATCTTTGCATCATCTGCAAACATATTCATGAAAGAATTTACAGACTCTGGTAGGTCATTTACATATACAAGGAACAAAAGTAGCCCTAAAACTGAACCCTGTGGAACTCCACTACTAACTCTTCTCCATTCAGACACTGAGTGTCTTACTCTAACCCTCTGTTCCCTTCTTTCTAAGTAAGTTTTTATCCATTCCAAATGCAGCTTCCTAATAAGTCTCCCATGAGGAACAGTGTCAAATGCTTTCTGGAAGTCTAGGAATATGCAATCTGCCCAGCCCTCTCTTTCCTGTAAGATTCGGCTTACCTCATCATAAAATTCTAATAAGTTTGTTACTGTTGATCTACCTTCTCTGAAGCCATGTTGCTTCACTGACAAAAAGTTGAAGGATTCCAAGTGAAGAGAGATATGTTTCCTTAGTAGTTTCTCCATAACTTTGCAAACTATGCTGGTCAAGGAAACTGGTCTATAGTTCAGAGCCGCATCCCTCCTTCCCTTTTTGAAGATAGGTATCACATTTGCTTGTTTCCAGCATCTTGGAATCTCCCCTGACTCCAGTGACTTTTTAAATATGATACTTAGTGCCACTGATATTGAGTTTGCGCATTTTTTAAGCACATGAAGGAATATGTCATCAGGACCTGTAGCTTTATGAACATCTAAATCCATCAGCGCTTTGCATACCTCTGTGGCTGTAAGGTTGATATTCTCTAATACCGGCCCTTGAGCTTCTATCACTGCAATCTGAGGGGGTGGGGTATTTTCTACTGTAAATACTGACTGAAACTCCTAGTTCAATTCTTTGCAGATCTCTTCATCCGTCTCAGTGATGCTTCCATCCGCTCTCTTTAGCCTTAAAACCTGTTCTTTTACCTTCAGTTTTCCTCTGATAAAGCTCTGGAAAAGCTTGGGATTTTCTTTAGCCTTCCTGGTAATGTCCCTCTCATAGTCTCTCTCTGCCTCTCTCCTTTTACTTAGGTAGTCATTTCTTGCTCTTTTGTAGGTTTGCCTGGCATTTATGTTTTTTCTCCTCCTATACCTTTTCCAGCATTTGTTTTTCCACTCCTTAGCTCTTTTACACCCATTATCAAACCATTTCTCTCTGGCATGAATTACACCTACTTTGGTGACAGGTATGCAGCAATCTACTATCTTCCCATATTTCTCACAAATGATGTCATACATTTCTTGTATAGATTTGTTGTAAAATAAGGTTCTCCAGTCAATAACTGCAAAAAGCGCATTCATTTTGATGTAATCTCTTTTCGGATAGTTCCTCCTCATGTCCTCAGTGCCTCTACTCTCAGGAAGAATATCTTCAATGATATACTCCATCAACAACACACAGTGGTCACTTTTTCCAATTGGTGGTTCATACTCAATTTTTTCAATATCCAACACATTATCTGTGAACACTAGATTAAGTAGTGATGGCTCATCCCCACCCCTGGCCCTTGTTGGTTCCATTACATGTTGGTGTAGGAAATTCCCTTGTACGCAATCTAGGTCTCTTGCCCCGAATGAGTCCTCACCACTGTGTGGGTCAAGATTTATCCAATCTATCTCTTTATGATTAAAGTCTCCCATAATCAAAGTCCTAAATTTTCTCTCCCGTGCCATGTTAACAACTGAGTTTATGACTTCAGTAGTACCTATATGACTTTCCTCATAAACTTCAAGCCTATTTTGGTTCCTTGGTGGGTTGTATACAACAGTTATTATAATGCTCTCTGACCCAGTATTTATGCGAGCAACAAGATATTCCTTGAACTCACTTTCCATAGCCAAGTTTATTTCTTCAACTTGAATCGCTTCACTTATGAGCAGTGCTATCCCTCCACCAGTCCTCTCAGAACTTTCAACCCTTAGTATTCTGAAGCCCTTAGGAAAAACTGTGACACTGTTTATGTCCTCACTCAACTTAGTCTCTGTAATTGCTACTATATCTGCCTTATCTGTTGTGAATCCTATCTTTTAATTCTACTGTCTTACCAGCTAATCCATCAGCATTTGTGTATAACAATCTTACTGAGGCCCCATCTCCTGATCTTCTGTCATTATCTTCTTTATCTCCCCTTTGTCTGGAAGAACTCTGAAATGAACATTTTTCTTCTCTTCTTCATTTCTTTCATCATTTAATCTTCTTGCCTCTTGCAACAAGTTTTTGATCTTTCCCATCTCTTCCTGTCTTCTGTATCGTCTAATGAACACTTCTGTGACTTCTTGAAGGTCTTTTAGACTTTTTTTTCTCAACAATATTTCCCTACATGTTTCCCCTCTCTCAAAGGTTACTTTTGTTGGTCTCGGCTTTCCTTCCCTCGAATG
Source organism: Halocaridina rubra (assembly GCA_037179515.1). NCBI lineage: Eukaryota > Metazoa > Arthropoda > Malacostraca > Decapoda > Atyidae > Halocaridina > Halocaridina rubra. Next base: position 52,036 of record JAXCGZ010009690.1, on the reverse strand, counting down.
TTTACCTAGTTGGTGTATGTTTACAATATCTTCAGGACCACAAACTACTCCAAGCTTTCTTATCAGGTCTACAACCCTAGCTTTATTTTCTTCAAGTCTCCCCTGCCATGTTGGCTGCTGGGATTCGCTTATGCCTGAGATTACCACTGTCTTCTCCTTATCAAGTGCCTGTCTGATGACTGGGTTTGCCCTTTCCATCACAACGTCTTTCATTTTTTTGATTACTGTCTCTTTATAGTCAACTGTTTGTATGTTTTCCAGTGTGTGTGTGTGTGTGTGTGTAAAACTACCTAATTGTAATTACCTAATTGTGCTCACAGGAAAGTTAGCATTAAGTACTTCCTCACTTAGCCAATTCCAGTTATCAATTCCTCTTACACAGAAAGAAGTACTTATACATCCTGCAAGGAAGTTTTCTTATGAAGCTTCAAACTATGCCCTCTAGTTCTAGTGCAAGCCATATCAAAATATCAATCCCTATCCACTCTGTCATAACCATGAAGGAATTTTATAACTGTCACAATTACACAATCAACTGGCTCCTTCCCTACTCTGGCATGCAAATCTCCCATCAACACCACATTCGCATTCATTCCCAACTCTTCCATATATTCGTTCATTGTCATCCAAAATTCTTCTCTCTTTTCCATACTTCTTTCACTACCAGGGCAACATGCGCTCACAAATGCCCAAACCTCAGATCCCAGCCTCATTTTAGCCAATATTATTTGACATGTTACTGTGGGGGTTTTAATTTTAAATGATGATGCTAGAGTGTTAAGATTCTGTTTTACTAAGGGGACTCAAAGTACCGAGCTCGGTTAAGAGCTCACAAACAGACAGGACAGATATTTGTACTTGCACACCCTATCTTCAATACCATTAGTCGGTTAAATGAAACTCAGAATTCAACTTTCTTTTAATTTTGGAAATGCAATGACATTAAAAGAATTGAATTAAATTTCTCAAATTAAACTTTATGAAATGCTGCCTCGAATCCCGGAGGAGGTGAGTATGAGTTCGTTTCCCGGCACCACGGACGTATGCCAAGACTTTGGCCTCAACTCGATGATTACCTCTGTCACACAGGCAGAGTAGAATACAGGACACTGCAATTTCAGAAACAGAAATGACACAGTTTATAATGGGAAACTGAAAGCATGAGCACACATATAATGAGTTTCCAATGTCATTCTACTGGATGAATATATATAGGTTATTCACAGCTAACCAGAAATATTTATGAATATATATAGGTTATTCACAGCTAACCAGAAATATTTATGCTACCATAATAGCATACAAAACATTAATTCTTTACTGGTTTTAAAGAAAATAATATATTCACAATAAATGAAGAATAAGCAAGACAAATACAGTACTGTATGTATTCATTAAATTGTGGGCAACCACAAAAGTTGCAATGCTTATTCCGGATATGAAATTAATATGGTAAAACACTATTTAGGGTAAAGGAAGAATCTACGAGATAAATACAGTATTCATTCACTTTTAGTTATCAAGAACTTTGCAATAAAAAAAGGGTGCAAAGCCACCTTTTGAGGTATTTGCAACTTATAACTCAAAACACTTTATCCCCAACATATGAAGAATTAGCAAGATAAATACGGTATGCATTCATTAAAATGTGGTTAACAAGAAATATTTGCATAGCCAACTGGGAAAAATTACCTTTTGAATATTTGCAATTTGGCTTTTTGGCAAATAGCTTTATTGACGAGTTTTTGAAGTAAAAGACACTTTATTTACGATGATAGAAAGGGGTGAAATGAAATTAGAATTTATTAGGAAGAGAGATAGATTTTTACGGGCTCATAACTTAGTCTTCAGAGGATGAGATTTTCGTTTATCACATTCAGTGAAAAGAAACTTCTCAGCAATATATACCAGCTGTAATTTACAGGTTAAGGAATTAACTTTGGCATGTGAGATTCCAGTGTGGTAATCTACAAAATTTCGTGTGACTGGGAATGGAATCTGAGAATAGAAATCCATAAGATTTATCCAGTAACGAATGTAACTAATTCTCGAAAATAAACCAATTTGCTTGACCCACGAGCTTTACCATACACTATCCCTCACCTTGTTGTGCCAGATGAATTCCTTGTTGTGCTAGATGAATTCCTGTGAAGATGCCACGTAATTTGATTGTAAATAAACTTAGACCACCCAGGCGAGATGTTGCCTCTGGGCAGTCTCGGCGCAAAAAGAGAGCGTCTCCTCGTGGGGCTTCGTGACGTCATCTGTAGGAGACATTCCTAGAGCAGTAATTGGCTCTGATTTCATTTTAAGGATTATTTTAGTGGTGGTCCCTGGCAGGCAATTATAGCAGAGATGCAAGGGAGAGACAGTATTTTTAGGTGCAACAAGTGGAAGCAAATAAAATAAAACGAGAATACTAATGAAAAGTTAGGTTACTGGTTCTTCTTCTCTTAATTTTCTTGGCCCTGAGCAGGCAGAAAAATAGGGGCAGCCTTTATATTGGGGCTATACTTCTACACGTACAGGAAGAGTAACTAAGCTATTTAAAATTAGCTATAAGCAAAAATACAAATTGCAAATAATCATAATCTGCGAAAGTCAAGAAGTGGGAGTTAATTTTTTTAGTTAGAAAATAACAGTTATATTAAAGGGAATTATTTTAATTTTTTTAGTTAGAAAATAACAGTTATGTTACTAATTTAATTAATAAAGCATCTAACAGCCTCTGTTGACATTGAGCGAAACACTCTGTCACAAAGGCCCTTTCTAGAGAATATTGACTTAGCAAAATTCTACTACAGAAGGCGAAAAAAGAACAGAGGAAGTTACGGTGACTTCAGTGTTATTATGAGGGATGAGATATCCTTCTCATGGAAAAGAACAAATGAATAATAAGAATGGGATCCACCACTGGAACATATCATACTATTAGTAAAAGTAAACAAGTCTTGTAAACAAAACATTAAATGACATGCAAAACATAAAAGAAATGTGATCAAATTCAAATTTCAAGACAATTAAATCACAATTAGATATCAGTAAATATCAATATTTAAGTTTATGAATGCTTCACATGCAAGAAGGCAATAATATAATATACAGAATAAAATACAGTATACGCAAATTAAACATTTGAACCACGTCGTCACTAACATTGGCGACTGGATTTAAAACAGTTTCAGCTATTCAACACTAAACTAAAATGTTTCTGCCAAGTTCTGGCTTTCAAAGTCCCACAAAGGGAAATATAAAACTACGATCAAAAAACTATTCTTCATCTTTTTCGTCTTCCATTTGGAATAACGTTGGTACGCTTAAAATAAACAAGTACAGTACAGTATTAAAGACATAAAAGATAAACATAAAAATAAACAACACATTAGAGAAGTAATCTTTACTGACTAGCCAAATTTAGGCTAACAGCACCAGCTTCCTCATTTGAGGGTAACGACCGTCGACTTAGTAGATCAGCAAGGTCATTGTCCTTGCCATGAACATGTTGGGCAGTGAATTTAAAAAGATTCAGGTAAAGTGCCCACCTTTTCAGACGAGGATTTAGCTTGTCTGCAGTCTGTAAATATAGGAGAGGTCGGTGGTCGGTTCTCAGTGTAAAATGTTGGCCATACAGATGGACTTCAAATTTCTTTATGGCCCAATATGCAGCTAGAGCTTCCTTCTCCACAGTGGAGTAATTTCGCTCTGCAGGGCGAAGCCTGCGGCTTGCATATCGCACTGGAGCTACTTCTGCTGAGTTGTCTGATCGGGCTTGCAAGAGCACGGCACCCAGGCCTTCGTCTGAGGCGTCGGTCTGCAAGATAAATGGAAAATCAGGGCTTACCAGTTGTAATACTGGCTCACCTGCCAATGCTTCTCGGAGCTTGAAAAATGCTCTCTCCGCTTCATCTGTCCATTTGACAGGGGAGGATTTACTTTGCTTCGAGGAGGTCAGTTGCTGCAAAGGGGCAGCGATAGTATTAAAGTGTGGAATGAACCGTTGGTAGTAGCCGACACTACCCAGGAATGATCTCAGTTGAGTGACAGTTGCAGGTTTCTCCATATCCTTGATAGCTTGTACCCTGTCATGTATAGGGGACATAACTCCTTCTCCAACCACGTGGCCGAGATACTGCAATTGTGTGAAACCAATCTCACATTTGGAAGGCTTTAAGTGAAGTCCATGCTGGTTCAGACGAGTGAGAACTCTGCGGAGAGTCTCGAGGTGCGATGACCAATCCTGAGAATGCACCAGGATGTCGTCTATAAAGCATGAAACATTGTCGAGATCCTGTAGTACTATCCTCATGAGTCTGCTGAAGCAGCCAGGGGCATTTACCATACCAAAAGGCATGACCCTGAACTGATATAGACCATATCTTGTGGAAAAAGCTGTAAGAGGCTTGGTAGTCTCGCTCAACGGGACTTGCCAAAATCCACTGGCCAGATCCAACTTGGACAGGTAACGGGCTTGAGAAAGCAACGAGAAAATATGCTCGGCGTCAGCAATGGGCTCTCCATCAAAGATGGTACGGGAGTTAAGCTTACGACAGTCAAGGCAGAACCTGTGACTGCCATCTCGCTTACGCACTGCCAGTAACGGCGAACACCAAGGCGAAATGCTCTTTTCAACTATTCCGAGGCGGACCCAAGTGTCAAGATCTTCCTTCAGCCGTAAGGACAGCTGGTGGGGAAGACCATAGGAATGCCGAAATGGCTCTGGGTCAGTCAGTCTGACATGATGCTCAAGGGTAGTGGTAATGCCTGGGAGGTCGTTGAAGACGTTCTCATAGTCCTCAAATAGCTTGTTCAGCTGTTCCCGTTGACTCGGTTGCAGTCTGGAGTTAATAATACAATTACTCACACTTTCTTTTCGGTGTGTGGGAATGGCAGGATCCTTACCATCATCAAAAGCTAAGCTTATGTCTTCAATTGCAAGAGCGGTGGCTGCGGCCAGAGGGGCTTCTTCAGAAAAACTCCACTCCCGTAAGTCTGTCTCCACTGCAAGGGTGGAGTATTCCAATATAGGAAGTAAGGGGTGGCTATAATGGAGCACCTGTGTTGCTGCAGCCTCGGAGGTTCTGTTGATGCTTGAGGCATCTATAGGGGTTGCTGGGAGCGCCAGCGCAGGATCCCTGTGGGCCTCCGGGTCCTCACAATAAAGCTTCAGCTGGTTAATGTGGTATTTCCGGTTAATGCCATCAACATTTAGCACATAATTGTCAGGGGTCACCCGGTGTACCACAGTGTACGGTCCTTTCCAGCGTAGCATTAGCTTGCGGGTATCTGTTGGAAGAAGTAACAGAGCTCGATCTCCGGGTGTCAGGGCACGACGCCGCGCACGCTTGTCAAAGAGGAGCTTGGCAGTCTGCTGGTGACCCTTAATGGCTAATTGTGCAGTTTTCCATGCCTTTTTGAGGTGAGACGAAAACTTCAAAATATACTCATGAACGTCCCTATCGTCATCTTCGATGGTAGGTGAATCCCAACATTCTGCCAAGAATTCTACTGGGCCTCTGACCTTATGACCAAAAATCATCTCGAAAGGCGAGTATCCAGTAGTGTCGTGGGGCGTGTCTCTGAAGGAGAAAAGTGCAGCAGGGACGTACTTGTCCCACTGCCTAGGCATATCTACCACCAGCTTGCGCAAACATCGCTTCAGTGTCCCGTTATAGCGTTCGCATGCTCCATTTGATTGGGCATGATAGACACTCGTACGAATGTGCTTGATTTCTAAAAGGTTACAGAAAGCCTCAAAGTGCCTACTTGTAAACTGACTTCCATTGTCAGAAGTGACCTGCTCAGGAAAGCCAACCCTGGAGCACATTTCAAATAGGGCATGAGCGACTGCTTCAGTTGTGATAGAAGACAGTGGCACTGCATCTGGGTACCTTGTTGCCAGGTCAGCATATACCAGGAGGAATTGTTTCCCCGTGGACAAAGTTGGATTAATAGGACCTAGTATGCCAATAGCGACATTGGAAATTGGCTCCATTGAGAGCTTAGTTATCCCCATGGGAACTTTCGGTACTGGTGCCGTTGAGGTGGATTGACAGACAGGGCAGGAACCTACATATCTGTCTACCTCGGTGTACATGTTTGGCCATGCAAAAGCCTTCTGAAGGACATGCCGAGTTTTTGCTTTGCCTCTGTGTCCACTCAGAGGTAAATGGTGTGCCTCATACATAGCCTGGCGGCGCAACGAAGCGGGCACCACCAACTGCTTAAAGGTGTGGCCACCTTTAGTCACATGCCTACGAAGTACTCCATCTTCAAGGGCATAAGTGATCTGGCCTCCTCCTCTCACCGTGAAGGTCCTTCCCTCGGTGGCCTGCTGCATCCAGCGTTTGAGGCTGGGGCAGTCTTGCTGCAATTTGGCAAAGTCTGGACAGGACTTCAATGGCTCTAGAGGTGCATCATCTGGCAAAGGAGGGGTAAACTCTCTGTGTTCCACATTACGTTTACTAACTGCGGCAGACTCAACGGAGTCAGTCGGAGAATCGTCCAAATTCTTGGCATCGAGGCCAGGAGTTGCTGCTGAAATGGCTTCATGTGACTTCCCCCGAGGGAAGTTATAACGAGAAATGTCCTTATGGTATAGGTCGGCCTGGAAAGTAGGAACTAGGTTCAGTGCACGACCCATCAAGACAGGGTACATAAGCCCAATCATTGCCACAGCTGGGGCTTTTCCCTTGTAGTAGTTGCAATCCAGGTTAATGACACAGCAGCGTCGTATTTGGGGTGTTCCTTCAGAAACCCGCAGACGAACGACTTTGCTGGTAAAATCTTCATCCCTGACAATTCTCTCGTCAACAAGTATGCCATTGGCCCCTGTGTCAAGGGCTATCTCAGCTTCCACACCATTTATGGTTTCTAGGCATTTTGGGATCATTTCCAGATCATCATGTTCGATGAATTCCACATTGGCAAGTTTGTGTGGTGGTTCCTCGGCATTATCCTCATTGGCCCTTTCTGGCCCTGTTTCCACAACATGGGCTGAGTGAGTGGCCAGACGGCTATGTGGGCCGCCGCTGTGTGAGGGAGCGTGGTGGCTCTTAGAGTTTGGCTGAAAACCCTGGGAAGGTGGAGCAGAGTAATGGCCTTTGCCTCTTAACTGCTGAGGCTTAGGTCTTACCGGGTCATCCTTCTTGAGTGTGGGTGCATGGCCGTAATAAGGCTTAGGAGTGTGAGGAGGAGGAGCTGGACGATTGAAGTTCTGCGAGGGGCTCTTGTGCTTCCCGTTCCTGTAATCTCTATTTCCGGATAAAGGACTACTGTCTGGGATTTCCGCTCGAAGCCGAGCAAGCGCAAGCTCATGTTCATGTTGTGCTTGTGCCTCCTCACGTTGTGCTTGTGCCTCCTCACGTTGTGCTTGTGCCTCCTCACGTTTTGCTTGTGCCTCCTCACGTTGTGCTTGTGCCTCCTCACATGCTCTGTGCCTCCAGCTTATCTCGGCGTTCAACCATCTTCTCATAAGCCCATTCGAAGAGCTCCTGTCTTGGGGAAAAACCGTATCTCTCACCCCTAGCCATCAGTATGTCTAGGTAACGCTCCTCATCGAATGTTTTGATGGTTTCCATGTTTGTTTCCTGAACAGTCAATAACGAAGTGCCAAAACAACCACAAAAAAAAACAAATCTCTACAGTACAGTAGTAGAAAAAAAATGATAGAACCACACAACACCAAGGAGAGAAAAAAAATTCAACACCACAGTTCAAACTTAAACATAAAAGTGATCTCAAAACCTCACCATAAAAGTGACTCAAAATTCAATCAAGTGCAACAGCAGCAAAATGTTGCAAAACAGTGTATGAAACACTGGTAATACAGAATGGCAGTCGTGCCTGCTTAACAGCAATACGTGGCAGTACCTGCGGTTATTGTGCAAATGAAAGGAATGAGCAACACAATCAAGTGCAACAGCAACAAAATGTTGCAAAGCAGTGTATGAAACACTGGTAATACAGAATGGCAGTCGTGCCTGCTTAACAGCAATACGTGGCAGTACCTGCGGTAATCGTGCAAATGAAAGGAATGAGCAACACAATCAAGTGCAACAGCAACAATATGTTGCAAAACAGTGCATGAAACACTGGTAATACAGAATGGCAGTCGTGCCTGCTTAACAGCAATACGTGGCAGTACCTGCGGTTATGGTGCAAATGAAAGGAATGAGTAACAACGAATTTTACCGACTAGCACCCAGTGCCTGAGAGTACAATCAAGTACAGTATAGTGGTCGTGCCTGCGTATGAGCGCATATATGGCAGTACCCACAAATAAAATGTCGTAAGTGATACGAACAAGTACTGTATCGCGGTCGTGCCTGCGTATGAGCGCGTATATGGCAGTACCCGCAAATAAAATGTCGTATGTATAATTCTGAAGTGTTACCAAAAGGGCACAGTTCCTATGCAAAATACACCAACGATAAGCTAACAGCTTACTAGGCAGCCAGATTACACATTTCTACTAGTAATGAGAAAATTTATTTTCATGTGACAACTCAAACACATGAAAGGCTTAGCCTAGGCTCGATAAATGACACCAAAGTTTTTCTTCCAATCTATAAGCAGTCAATGCTTGAATATAAAACACAATTATAAGCAAAAATACTTAATATGCTTTCTCCCAATTCCTAAATCCTAAGGAAATATAAACAATTCCTAACAAGTATCACCCTTTAACGGATATATAAAACACGAATGTTTTGAAACTCAATCTTATCACGCAAATAAATGAAATTTTATATAACACGTCTTCTCGTCATGCAAAATTTCTTAAGTCTGTTACCACATAATCTCATGTAGATTTCCTGAAATATTGTTTACCACATGGGAAACAAGAAAATATTAGTTACCATAATTAATATTGGAAACAACGAAAAATTTCTTATCCGCAACGTTTCTAACGCGAAAATTTCCGTGTGCAGCTTAAGATTCATTCATTTCAATAATCGAGCCAATGGTAATCGGGTTTCATGTGCAATCTTAAAAAGCAAAATAAAAATAAATTTATAAAATCAGTCTGTCTGTTCGGGTCCCTGTTCGGGCGCCAATTAATGTGGGGGTTTTAATTTTAAATGATGATGCTAGAGTGTTAAGATTCTGTTTTACTAAGGGGACTCAAAGTACCGAGCTCGGTTAAGAGCTCACAAACAGACAGGACAGATATTTGTACTTGCACACCCTATCTTCAATACCATTAGTCGGTTAAATGAAACTCAGAATTCAACTTTCTTTTAATTTTGGAAATGCAATGACATTAAAAGAATTGAATTAAATTTCTCAAATTAAACTTTATGAAATGCTGCCTCGAATCCCGGAGGAGGTGAGTATGAGTTCGTTTCCCGGCACCACGGACGTATGCCAAGACTTTGGCCTCAACTCGATGATTACCTCTGTCACACAGGCAGAGTAGAATACAGGACACTGCAATTTCAGAAACAGAAATGACACAGTTTATAATGGGAAACTGAAAGCATGAGCACACATATAATGAGTTTCCAATGTCATTCTACTGGATGAATATATATAGGTTATTCACAGCTAACCAGAAATATTTATGAATATATATAGGTTATTCACAGCTAACCAGAAATATTTATGCTACCATAATAGCATACAAAACATTAATTCTTTACTGGTTTTAAAGAAAATAATATATTCACAATAAATGAAGAATAAGCAAGACAAATACAGTACTGTATGTATTCATTAAATTGTGGGCAACCACAAAAGTTGCAATGCTTATTCCGGATATGAAATTAATATGGTAAAACACTATTTAGGGTAAAGGAAGAATCTACGAGATAAATACAGTATTCATTCACTTTTAGTTATCAAGAACTTTGCAATAAAAAAAGGGTGCAAAACCACCTTTTGAGGTATTTGCAACTTATAACTCAAAACACTTTATCCCCAACATATGAAGAATTAGCAAGATAAATACGGTATGCATTCATTAAAATGTGGTTAACAAGAAATATTTGCATAGCCAACTGGGAAAAATTACCTTTTGAATATTTGCAATTTGGCTTTTTGGCAAATAGCTTTATTGACGAGTTTTTGAAGTAAAAGACACTTTATTTACGATGATAGAAAGGGGTGAAATGAAATTAGAATTTATTAGGAAGAGAGATAGATTTTTACGGGCTCATAACTTAGTCTTCAGAGGATGAGATTTTTGTTTATCACATTCAGTGAAAAGAAACTTCTCAGCAATATATACCAGCTGTAATTTACAGGTTAAGGAATTAACTTTGGCATGTGAGATTCCAGTGTGGTAATCTACAAAATTTCGTGTGACTGGGAATGGAATCTGAGAATAGAAATCCATAAGATTTATCCAGTAACGAATGTAACTAATTCTCGAAAATAAACCAATTTGCTTGACCCACGAGCTTTACCATACACTATCCCTCACCTTGTTGTGCCAGATGAATTCCTTGTTGTGCTAGATGAATTCCTGTGAAGATGCCACGTAATTTGATTGTAAATAAACTTAGACCACCCAGGCGAGATGTTGCCTCTGGGCAGTCTCGGCGCAAAAAGAGAGCGTCTCCTCGTGGGGCTTCGTGACGTCATCTGTAGGAGACATTCCTAGAGCAGTAATTGGCTCTGATTTCATTTTAAGGATTATTTTAGTGGTGGTCCCTGGCAGGCAATTATAGCAGAGATGCAAGGGAGAGACAGTATTTTTAGGTGCAACAAGTGGAAGCAAATAAAATAAAACGAGAATACTAATGAAAAGTTAGGTTACTGGTTCTTCTTCTCTTAATTTTCTTGGCCCTGAGCAGGCAGAAAAATAGGGGCAGCCTTTATATTGGGGCTATACTTCTACACATACAGGAAGAGTAACTAAGCTATTTAAAATTAGCTATAAGCAAAAATACAAATTGCAAATAATCATAATCTGCGAAAGTCAAGAAGTGGGAGTTAATTTTTTTAGTTAGAAAATAACAGTTATATTAAAGGGAATTATTTTAATTTTTTTAGTTAGAAAATAACAGTTATGTTACTAATTTAATTAATAAAGCATCTAACAGCCTCTGTTGACATTGAGCGAAACACTCTGTCACAGTTACTTCCTTCTATTCCACCAAACACTTATTTATCTCTTCACTTACTAACAGAGCCACTTTCTCTCTCCCTCTCCTTTTCTCAACTCCAGACACCCCAGATGTCACCTCATCATTCCCTTTTATATTAGTTCCGCTCAGTGCAAGTACACCCTTCCTTCTCTCCACAAACATATTCCCTATCACCTCCCTCTTACCTTTATTTACACCACAACCACTCATATTAAGAGACCCAATTACTAGGGTTCTGACTGGATCTCTCCTGCCAGAATACCTCCACATCTCTTGGACACTCATAGAATGAAAAATACAGAAGATTGGATTCCCCGTCCCCACAATCTGCCCCATTTAGTTGACTTTTACGACAGTGCTAAGTGTTTTCAGTGTTTATTATCTAGGCACTTAGTGATGAATTTTTTTTCAGGGTTTTTTATTTTTGTGTTAACCTAAGTAATAAATTCTCTTTTAGATTTTTTTCTGTGCTAACCAAGTCGGCTATATAGAGTGTTCTTTGCTCACATAAGTGATAAATACCTTTTCAGGCTTTTCTTTCTTTTTTTTGTGTGTGTGTGTTTCCACCCCAGTTTGTATATCCTTAGTGTTAGAGTGTGATTCATAATCGCTTCATAGTGGTAAGGCCTGTATTATTATATAAATCTATTTGATAAAGTGCTAAGTGTAAGTAACGAAATATAGTGCTCAGTGAGGGTATATGGATCTACATGACTAAGTTCTAGTCATGCCCTTCTCTGACTCTCCTGCTACCCTACCGGAGGGGGAGATGGAGCTTGGCCACCCTCCAAGAGGGGTGGATGCTTGTAGGAAAGAAGAGGCAAAGGATGGTCTCAGGCAGCAGTCAGGAGAGCGCTACCTCTCCAGTTACCCCCCAGCCCCGAAGTCCACTGCCGTTAGAGAGTCCATCTCTAAATTCAAAGTTCAGACCCCCTCCACTGCAGAGGCCTACACTCTCCTAAGAGAGCTGGAAGACTAGTTCACTGAGTTTGGCTGCACCATCAAACCCAATGGACACGGTGAATTTATCTTCCACCCATCCTCCACCGAAGCTGCAGAGAAGATCCGTGACCTCAACTCTCCTCACCTGGCTGAGTTGACCCTGGCTCAAAAAATAAGGAAGATCATCCTCGTTAATTTCCCCATTGCTTGGTCAACGGATCTATTGATCAATCAGTCAAACATCACCTTTGCCTTGCGCTGCTCCTCCAAGATTGAAGGGCACACCATCCCTTCAGAGCAAGTCTTAGTCCACATCTGCTGTCCACCTCCTGCCCAAGTGAACCTTGTCCTTTAGGGCACATTCCATCTCAGGGAATATAACTCTGAACCCCTGGGATGTTTCCACTGTCAATGGTTTGGCCATCACCGGAATACCTGTCATTTTCCAGTGAGATGTGCTATCTGCGGTTGAGAGCATGCCACCAACCACTGCCTCACTAAATACAAGGCCAATGAACAGACAAAGGCCAAGTGCCCTAACTGATGGGGGCACCACCAGGCATGGAATAATCACTGTCCTGAGAGGCTAAAGAGGATTCCTTAGAGATTCGCTTCCTCTGCTCCTGCCTCCAACTGCACCACCTCTACCTTCACTCCTACTCCTCCTCCCACCTCCAATCCCAGGCACAGATCCCCTCCTTCCCCACCCAGACCCAACCCCCCAACCCAATACCCATCACACAACACTAACCTGGCCCCTGACTAACAGACTACACTTCCTACTGCTCCTACTCCCACACCAACTCCAGCCACCTCCTCATACAACAGTCACACTCCCACTGGCACCTCACACAACACCCACACTAACATCACCACCCCACACAACACTCAGAACGTAACACCATCTCTTGCAACACTCAGACTACAGCTACCACCACTCACAGACCTCCTAACCACACCATGTCCCGGGACTCCAGACTTTACAACCGCACTCCCACTTATTCTCAACAACCTCTCCAAACACCTTTCTCTGCCTCCTCATCCCAACCCATTCCCAGTCCTCAACCCCTCTTCACAGTGGAAGACATCACCAGCCTCTTTACTCAGGCAATTCAAGCAGCTGTTTGACTCTTCACTGCCAACTCCTCTTCCAGAGACGCCTTCATTCAAGATGCTGAAATTACTCATAGCATCATTGTCCAAGCCCTCATCTCCAAGAATCACCACCAGCCTCAACAGGCCACCACTCCTTCCATCTCCACCTATTAAATCTTTATGATGCCTAATCTTGGGATCCTTCACTGGAATGCCCAGTGTTTGAGATAAAAATTCAAAACTTGGAAGGCATTGCCAGGGCTGACAATATCGATGTCATCATGGTTCAAGAAACCTGTGTACAGATCAAAACACTCCTAAAGTCTCCGGGTACCAGGGATTCTACTAGCACTGAACTCCTGGGGAGAATAGAGGCAGTGCCACCTTTATCAGGAAAAGATTTCTGTCCAAAGAAATCACCCAGCCTGTCTTTTGTGGCGAAGGTGTCCATGTCCTTGCTGTCAACATTAAATTACAGGGCAGCTGCATAGATCTTGACAACACCTATTGAAAGAACAATGGGGACTTAGACCTGTCTGCTCTCTCTCTTGTTTAGCCAGCAATCGTGACTTGGTAATTGGAGGTGACTTTAATACGCACCATCCAAGATTCAGTATGAGCACCCCTGTGCAGCAGGCAGACACAACATGAGTTTGTTGGACAACCAAGAAGACATCACCTTGTTCAACAACCACAAGCCAACTCATGACAGAGGTGGAATACTGGATCTCACCTTTGTCTCCAACTTCCTAAAACAAGACGCCACTTGGAGAGTTCACCCCCTGCACTAAGGGATCCACCTCAAGCTGCCAGTTCCTGAAATCTTCCAAATCACTGCTCCTCCTCCACTATGAAATTTCAAGAGGGCTGACTGGGGCTGATTCCAGGAGCACCTCAGCAATTGGTACTCAGCTTATACACCACCTTGCGATATTGACCAAGCTGAGGCTGAGTTAGTTAATGCCTTGCAAGCCGCAGCTGACTCTTCTATCCCCCTGTGCAAGCCACATCACACTAATCATCGTGACAGGTGGAACTACTGTGATAGAGTCAAACAACTTAATTACCGGCTCAATGTCATCTGAAAAATGCACAGGAACTGTAGCACTGAAGACTCTTACCATACTCTTCAGATAGTCAAAGAACATGTCCATGAAGAGACATGAGAAACTTAAAGGAATAAATGGCTTGAGTGATGTTCCACCATAGATGTTCACACCTCTGTGGGCCAAATGTGGAGGAATATCAACTCTTTCACTAAAGGAAGACCTCCTAGAATCATCCTCCACAGGGACCCAAGTAGGGTAGCTGAAGAACTCTCCACCGAATTCGAGGAGAGGCCTAACTCCAACCACCTCCCCATCGCAACCAGAACAAGTCTTCAGGGTCTCACCACTGCAAGATGGGAT